>JAFLJL010018393.1:32246-38661 GCA_018398815.1 Conus ventricosus | reverse complement strand
AACACCATTTGATTGCCCTTCCTTTAATCAACATCATGTTGATTGCCTTCCCTATTTGATGCCCTTCTTCTAATTAACACTGTGATTGCTTTCCTTCTAATCACCTCTTGATGGCTTTTCTAATCAAACACCATTTGATTGCCTCCTTCTAATCAAACAATGTTTGATTGCTCTTCCTCAATCAAAACTGTTGATTGCTCTTCAATCAAACACATGTTGATTGCCCTTCCTTCTAATCAAACACCATGTTGATTGCCCTTCCCTTCTAATCAACATCATGTTGATTGCACTTCCTTCTAATCAACACATGTTGATTGCCTTCCTTCTAATCAAACACCATTTGATTGACTTCCTTCTAATCAAACACCATCGTTGATTGCTCTTCTTCTAATCAAACACCATTGATTGCCCTTCCTTCTAATCAAACACATCTTGATTGCTTGCTTCAATACACCATCTGATCCTTCCTTCTAATCAACATCATGTTGATTGCCTCCTTCTAATCAACATCAGCGATGCTCTATCTCAATAAACACCCTGTTGATTGCCTTTCCTTCTAATCAACACCATCTTGATTGGTCTTGCTTCTAATCAAATACCATATTGATTGCCTTTCCTTCTAATCAAACACCATGTTGATTTGTTGATTGTCCTTCCTTCTAATCAACACCATGTTAATTGTCCTTCCTTCTAATCTAACACCATGTTGATTGCCCTTCCTTCTAAAAACACCATCCTGACTGCTCTTCCTTCTAATCAAAACCATGTTGATTGCCCTTCCTTCTAATCAAACACCATTTTGATTGCCCTTCCTTCTAATCAAACACCATGTTGATTGCCCTTCCTTCTAATCAAAACACCATTTTGATTGCCCTTCCTTCTAATCAAACACCATGTTTTGATTGCTCTTCCTTCTAATCAAAAACATGTTGATTGCCCTTCCTTCTAATCAAACACCATGTTGATTGCCCTTCCTTCTAATCAAACACCATGTTGATTGCCTCTATCTAATCAAACACCATGTTGATTGCCCTTCCTTCTAATCAAACACCAATGTTGATTTGTTGATTGCCCTTCCTTCTAATCAACATCATGATGATTGCCCTTCCTTCTAATCAAACACCATGTTGATTGCCCTTCCTTCTAATCAAACCACCATGTTGATTGCCCTTCCTTCTAATCAACATCATGATGATTGTCCTTCCTTCAATTAAACCACCATGTTGATTGCCCTTCCTTCTAATCAAACACCATGTTGATTGCCCTTCCTTCTAATCAAACACTTTGTCGATTGATCTTTGTTTTAAGCAAACACCATGTTGACTGCCTGTTGTTCTACGCAAACACCATGTCGATTGCCCTTTGTTGTACGCAAACACCATGTTGATTTCTCTTTGTTTTACGCAAACACCATGTTGATTGCCCGTTGTTTCTACGCAAACACCATGTTGATTGCCCGTTGTTCTAAACAAACACCATGTTGATTGCTCTTGTTCTAAACAAACACCATGTTGATTGGTCTTTGTTCTAAACAAACACCATGTCAATTCCACTTTGCTCTAAGCAAACAGCATGTCGACTGATTTGGTCTTTGTTCTAAACAAACACCATGTCAATTCCACTTTGCTCTAAGCAAACAGCATGTCGACTGCTTTTGTTTTAAAACAAACCTCGTGTTGCTTGTTTTTTTTCATTTTAAGCTAAATCATGGCGGGTTTTTTTTTTATTCGTTGTAAGCAAACACTGAGTCTTGTCTTCTCCATACGAAGCAAACCCAAGGACAGCTGTTCTTCGTTCTAAGCAAAACTTCATGTCAGTTGTTCTTCTTTTTAAGTAAATACACGTAACGATCGTTTTTCGTTCTGAACAAACACAATGTTGTTTGTTCTTCGCTCGACACAAAACACTATGATCATCAGTCTCGATTCGATGACAAAAACACCGTTTTGATTGTTCTTCGTTTGCATCAAAAAGTGTATTGATTCTTAAGGGTGTTTTTTTTTCGAAGTCACCGTGAACAGTATTTGTAAAGTAAATCCGAAGAGATCTTTCGCTGTCCGCGTACAGATGGCACGTACTGTTTTTTTGGGGTGTGTCAGTTAGTATCGTGTTGAGTCACATACTGTTGCGTCGCATCATTCTGTGTTCTTTGGCATCATGAAATGGATGCATGTGAGTATACTCCAACATGCCCCCTCCCCATCTTAACTCTGTAAGAGAGAGGAGAGAGAGAGAAGAGAGAGAGAGAGAGAGAGAGGAGAGAGAGAGAGAGAGAGAGAGACAGACAGACAGACAGACAGACAGACAGAGAGAATGCACACACACTGACTGACTGACTGAAACCATTTTGCTGTCAGATTAACATATTATTGGACTGACCCACACACACACCACACGCACACACACACACACACACACACACACACACACACACACACACACACACACCACACACACACACACACACACACACACACACACACACACACACACACACACACACCAGTACATACTCCCATACACAGGATAACACAAACACTGACGCGCGCGGTGCGATCTCCCCTCTCTCTTCTTCTGTCTTCTCTCTCTCTTTTCTCTCTCTCCTCTCTCTCTCTCTTTTCTCTCTCTCTCATTTTTATATATATATATTTTACACACACACCAACACCAAAACACACACACACACACACCACACAACACACACACACAACCATAATAAAATTTTTTTTTAATTCCATTTTAATAATATTTTTAACAGATGTTGCTCCTTAACGGTTGAGCCTTATTTTTTTTTTATAGATTTTCAAAGGACTTCTTATATGTTCGTGATATCTCCTCTCTCCTTTCCCCTCTCCTCTCCTCTCTCTCTCTTCTCTCTCTCTCTCCTCTCTCTCTCTCAATAATATATTATTTTAACAAATTTCTTATATTATTTTTTAACAATATTTTAACAAATGTTGCCCCCAGGGTCGACCCCTTGGGACACTTTTGGGTTAAAATTTGTTTTAAACGTTGATTTCCTGGCTTGTATCAGGCCCCCTTCCTTCTCTCTTTGCATTCTGTAACGGAGAATGTTGCAACAAAGAAATGTTCTTTTCTACATTGGATATTTGTGGTTTACTCTCTAAACTGTCTGATCGATGTTATTGAAATGTTTCTTCCTTTGATTCATTGTCTTGTTGAAACTTTCGTGACAAATTTCAGCGTTCCATGTTTCTGAATAAATGTTTTTAAGCCTGCAGTTAAAATTCACTCAGCGTGGAAGAAGATCGGGGGAGTTAATATGTCTATAAGAAATAATCTCATGAAATATTGTGTCAAAAAGAGTACTGAGCGTGTAAATGTTTGTTGTTTGTTATGATAAAAAATTGTTTCATTTGGCGAATGATATTCTATATGTATGTTCGTATGTTCCCCAGAAAAGTCTCCATACTATTCTGTGTTTAATGTTGATAATGGTATCAATCAACTGGAGGATTGTATAATAGAAAATTTTGTATTACAAGAACAAAATGTCAATATTGATGTGTGGTGATTTAACGGCCGAACGGCCGATGTTTCACCGCAACTTGAGAAAAACAAAAGCATTTTCATGGTTTGATAATTCTGGTATTGTTGAAAGAGACTTTCACTCTGAAGATACAGTGTTAAATGCTTAGGGCAAAAGTTTACTAAACATGTGTAACCGCTAGATTTATATATTTTTAAACGGTGTATGTCCTGGTGATGACAATTTCTGTTTTAAACTTATATCAGTGAATCTGGTAGCAGTGTGAATGATTATTTTGTTGCTTCTTCTGACCTTTTTGATTTCATACAATCTTCTTGTAGCATTCATGTAAAGAACGGATGGAATCAGACCACATGCCTTTTGAATTTCATGTGGGTGCATCTGGTTCTAATGATTGTGAAAATATTAAAGAAAGAAACGAAAGAGTATTTTTAAAATAAATTTGTTTGGAATAATAATAGCGCCACGGACTTCGTTAATATTATGCACTCGGATGAAATAAAATTAAAGGTTTTGCATGCTGTTAATTTGATAGATATTAATGTAAATGATGCTCTTGATTTGTTTATAAATTTAACTGTTAAAGAAGCTGGAAAATGTATGGAAAAACGAGTATTGTGAACAGGACCAAAAGACAGAAGGAATGGTTCGATCTAGAGTGTTTACGAGTTTAAAAGAGATGTCAGGACGTTACTAGGGTATGGAAGAGAACCTTAGATAAAAATAACCGACACTTATACTGTGTATCACGATCAGAGTAAAAAAAAATTATTATATAGGAAGCAAAAGTCACACAATGATAAAATGTTTAAAGAAATTGTCACTAATATGGAAACCAAGAGGATTTTTGGAAAAGTGTCAAACAAGCGTTAAAACACGAACACAGAAGCAGAATAGAATCACAATGGAGCATGGTATTACCATTTTAAAAACGTGTTGGAAAAGGATATCAGCGTTGATACAGACACTGGTGAAAATGAAACATTATTAGATGATGAATATTCTGAATTTTTTCGATCGCCCAAATTACAAAGCATGAAGTACAATTGTAATAAGGAAACTGAAAAATGGAAAGCAGCAAGGGCCCGATGGACTTTTTGGGTGATTTTTTTAAAAACTTAGGGGACTTTGCAATCGATTTTCTTGTAAATTGTTTAATGTTTTTTGAAAAAGGAATTTATCCGAGAATTGGACCCGATCGATCATCTTACCTCAGCTCTGTTTAAAAAGGGGACGCAAATAATCCTTAAATTATAGAGGAATCTCCTTGTGTGATATTGCTAGTAAACTTTATGGATCTATAATAAACAAGAGATTATCTGAATGGATCGAATTAAAAAAATAACGGTGAATACCAAGCAGGTTTTAAGAAGGGTTAATAGTACAAACGATCATTTGTTCACCCCTTTCTGGCTGCTGTCAGAAGCAGTTTCAAAAAATCGTAAGTTATAAGTTGCATTTATAGACTTCGAAAAGGCCTTTGATTCTATTTCTAGAAAGGCTTCTGTGGCCAATACTGGCAAAACATTTGGGAAGAGGTAAACTATTTAAATGTGTTAAATGTATGTATGATGATGTTAAAGCTAATATAAGGTGTGGTGCAAAATTTAGTGAGTACATTAGTTGTACACAGGGTGTTAAGCAGGGTGATGTTGTAGTCCTGTTTTTTTCTCTTTGTTTTTTAACAATTAGCTTTGGAAATTATCGAGAAGGGAAAACATGGTGTTTTCATTTGATTTGATTGAAATAGTCATTCTACATTTGCAGAAGATATCGTTTTACTGTCTGAAACTGTTTAATGGACTTCAAAACCAGTTGAACAATTTGTGCTCACGCGGCGCAGAGAATTACATCTCAAAGTAAACATGGACAAAACAAACATTATTGTTTTTCGAAAGGGTGGATATTTGTCGTCGCGTGAAAAATGGTTTTATGGAAAATTTTAACTTGTGATTGTAAACGCCTACAAATATCTGGGTTTATATTTTTCTACAAAACTACGTTTTCGTTTGCCTGCCAAGATCTTTGTGGAAAAAGGGAAGCGTGCTGTTATGGCCATTTTAAGCGTCTTGTATAAGTTTGAAAACAGTCAGTAAAACTATTTTTCAGAATGTTTGATTACCCAGGTCCAGCCTATAGTCCAATTGGCGCTGAGATTTGGGGTTGGAGAAAGGACATGACATAGAGAAATTGCACTTATTTGCTATGAAACGGTTTTTGAATGTCGATAGGCGTACCCCAAATGACCTTGACTATGGAGAACTTGGTAGATTCCCTATTTATTTGAATTCAATATATAAAATTTTGTAAGATACTGGCTTAAACTGTTACGTATGGGGCAACATAGACTGCCAGCCAAAGCTATAAAACATTGTTTGACCTGGATATGAGAGGGAAAACTACGGGGCATCGGGCATTCGTAAATGTTTTATGTAATTATGGTTTTTTTCGTGGGATGGTTAGAACAAGGGGTTGGCTGTGTCAGCAGTTTCTTGGCTTGTTTCAAAGCAACGAGCAATAGATTGTAGATGGCAAGACTGGGATGGCCATATCAAAACAGCGAACGATTTTCATTAATTAGACTGCTGGGAAAAATAATTGTTTAGTAGAAGCAGAAGCTTATTTGTCTCTGAACTTGAATAGATTTATCAGGTCTGAATTAAAACAAATTCAGGTTTGGTGTATCGGGTATTGCTGTACATCGCAACGATATAATATCCATACAGAAAATGATTTGTTGTGTCCACTGTGTAAATCTGGTAGGGGAGAAGGACTTCATTTTGTATTCTTATGTCCTGTTTGGCTGACCTACGACAAAAACTTTTTCGTTAAAAATCATCGACGTCCAGCACTGTTCAAGTTTAGTCTGTTTTGTCGTCAAAAAATTACAACGTTGCAAGAAAT
>JAFLJL010018393.1:5000-10000 GCA_018398815.1 Conus ventricosus | reverse complement strand
GTCAGTGGGAACTGTGCCAGAAGACAGAGACTCGTTAAGACTCATCTACCGGCCATAACGCGACACAACATGAGTCTTCTCACAGATTCTCATCTACCGGCCATAACGCGACACAACATGAGTCTTCTCACACATTCTCACCTACCGGCCATAACGCAACACAACATGAGTCTTCTTACAGATTCTCATCAACCAGCCATAACGCGACACAACATGAGTCTTCTCACAGATTCTCATCTACCGGCCACAACGCGGACACAACATGAGTCTTCTCACAGATTCTCATCAACCGGCCATAACGCGACACAACATGAGTCTTCTCACAGATTCTCATCTACCGGCCACAACGCGACACAACATGAGTCTTCTCACACATTCTCATCTACCGGCCATAACGCGACACAACATGAGTCTTCTCACAGATTCTCATCTACCGGCCATAACGCGACACAACATGAGTCTTCTCACAGATTCTCATCTACGGCCAAAACGCGACACAGCATGAGTCTTCTCACAGATTCTCACCTACCGGCCATAACGCGACACAACATGAGTCTTCTCACAGATTCTCATCTACCGGCCATAACGCGAACAACATGAGTCTTCTCACAGATTCTCATCTACCGGCCATAACGCGACACAACATAAGTCTTCTCACAGAGTCTCATCTGCCGGCCATAACGCGACACAACATGAGTCTTCTCACAGATTCTCATCTACCGGCCATAACGCGACACAACATGAGTCTTCTCACACATTCTCATCTACCGGCTATAACGCGACACAGCATGAGTCTTCTCACAGATTCTCACCTACCGGCAACAACGCGACACAACATGAGTCTTCTCACAGATTCTCATCTACCGGCCATAACGCGACAAAACATGAGTCTTCTCACAGATTCTCATCTACAGGCCATAACGCGACACAACATGAGTCTTCTCACAGATTCTCATCTGCCCGCCCAAAAACGTGACACAACATGAGTCTTCTCACAGATTCTCATCTACCCGCCATAACGCAACACAACATGAGTCTTCTCACAGATTCTCATCTACCGGCCATAACGCGACACAAAATGAGTCTTCTCACAGATTCTCATCTACCGGGCATAACGCGACACAACATGAGTCTTCTCACAGATTCTCATCTACCGGCCATAACGCGACACAACATGAGTCTTCTCACAGATTCTCATCTGCCCGCCATAACGGGACACAACATGAGTCTTCTCACACATTCTCATCTACCGGCCATAACGCGACACAACATGAGTCTTCTCACAGATTCTCATCTACCGGCCATAACGCGACACAACATGAGTCTTCTCACACATTCTCATCTGCCCGCCATAACGCGACACAACATGAGTTTTCTCACAGATTCTCATCTACCGGCTATAACGCGACACAGCATGAGTCTTCTCACACATTCTCATCTACCGGCCATAACGCGACACAACATGAGTCTTCTCACACATTCTCATCTACGGCCATAACGCGACACAATATGAGTCTTCTCACAGGTTTTCCATGTAACACTTAAAAAGAACATGCATTAGTTTTAGTCTTCACCCTATCAGAGATCTCAGTCCAGAGTTTGCCACCAGATGTAAAGATGTAAGGAAGATGTCAAACGATCAGCTCTGAAACGTAGGCCTACAATGAACATCGTATCTTGATTGAGGAAAGTGTTAGTGAGTTTGTTGTTGTCTTTTTTCCCCAGCTTTGTAAGCCATTGATTGATAACTTTAATGTGAAACAAGTGGCAGGGGAAATAACTCGAAATGTGTGGATGCTCAGTTCAGTTCAGTTCAATGGTTTATTTAATGTCTTTTCATCGCCAGATGATATCAGACACTTAACAAAACACGAAAAAAAAAAACCTCACACTCACTTAAAGTCCATGTTAGTACTTTCAAACCCACATCTGATGTGTGCATATTTACATAAGTGAAATACCCTAGTGGTATACAAAATTGTTGATCTTTACAACAATTTCACAACCTGTGACTGCGAAATAACTATGGCAATTTCAACAACATATGAACCATGTAAGACAGTATTGACATTATGAAAGTTATTCATCTCAATACCTTTTTTCCTGATAGAGCCAGGTCAACACTGAGCATTCAAACAAAAGATGACGCACAGAAATGCTTACTATGCAGACACAAGTAATACCATGAGAATATTTAGTGTTCCAAGTATTCAGCCTTGATTTATGAATGAATCTAGCAATAACCATAACGAATTTACAGAAAATGTTTTACTCTAAAACAGTCACCTTTCGTTTGCATTGGGTAACACATGTATCATTTCGATCTTTCAGAATAGATAGGGCTGACGAAAGTGACGAATACTCTTGTTTCACCCTTAAGGAATTGTGCGGCGCTGGTAATTCCAAGATGATGAAATCCTGCACTTTTTAGAGCAAAAAAAAAGTGAAAAAGAAATATATATATATATATATATATATATATTTATATATATATATATATATTATATATATATATGTTGTTATATATGTTGTTATCTTCTTTGTTTGGATATAATATATATATATATATATATATATATATATATATATATATATATATTGTTAAAAAAAATTTTAACAAAAAAAATAAATAAAAAAAAAATAACAGATGTTGCTCCCCAAGGGGTTGAGCACCTTCAGATGTTTTAAGGACACTTTTATATTGTTCATATATATATATATATATATATATTTATATATATATATATATATATATATATATATATATATAGTGCAGAAGATGTGTGCCTTTTCAATGCACTGATCCACATTTACGGCACTTTCATTAAAACAGTCTTTAAATGAACATCCAAAACATCAAGGCTGGCATGGTTTATGCAGCCAGTTGCCAAGTCTGGACTGACAGGATTAAAGGAGAAGGAGGAGGAACAGCAATTGCAATCGTTCGGGCTGTTCCCTTACACATTACATCTTCCAAGCGCAGCCTTGACATCGGTTTGGAAGGCCTTTGCATCAGGTGATCAGGCCTACTTTATTGTGATTACCAATCGAAAATAGGCGAATCGTATAGCCGAATACAGATCTATACGTGTACATACATATAAAAACAGAGATGTTTGAAAAGTTTATTCAACAATACTCTTGTTTTCAATTTATTTCCATTAAACTCTGCTTTATCTGTGATTCAAATGAGGTAAATTGATATTTGTACAGATTAGAGATGGGAAAAGTATTATTTTTCTAAATCATTTTCCACTTATTTTTTTTCAACTTGCACCATAACATTATTGCTGACAAAAAGTTCGAGAACACAAAGACATAGATTTCTAATCGTGTCCTTGAAGGCTTGTCTTGGTCAGCGCTAACCACTGGCTCTTTAGAGCAGTCTGATGGTGAACAGTGAACAGTGTTAACTCTATACACGCCTTTTACGTGCGTCATGTATTGTCACTGTCGCTATCGCGGCTGGTCAGCTCAACGGGTTAAACTTCCGTGATTTTCATGAACTTTAACCCCAGGTGTGAACTGTGATCTAATGAATAGACAGGAGAAGGACGACTCAAGTGCACAGCTTAAGGTCAATAGCGTCCCTTTAGTCAACTATTATTACGGTGCTGGAGTGTTCGCATTTTTTTTTTAATTTAATATAATCATTTCTATTCAGAAATGCTTAAAATCGAAGCTGGTCCTTGGCTTTTCATTGGCAATACAGCATCATTCTTTGAGTGGTGGGAGAGATTGACTGTATTCTTTGTCATTTTGACAGAGGATGAAGAACATGACCACGAAGTGGAGATTTGCTGCCATCATATGGGAGTTGCAGATGGCAAGCAATCTGCTCCAGCCTCATAGGTGTAATGATAGTCTCAGGTCTGACCTATGTTTGGAAGATCAGGAGCCTTTCTCAAGTTGCAAACGAAAAAAATGTAGGGGATAAAAGCATGCTCTTTGAGACGTAGGAATCAGAGCGGTGTGGTGTGTGTGTGTGTGGGGTGTGTGTGTGTGTGGTGTGTGTGTGTGTGTGTGTGTGTGTGTGTGTGTGTGTTTTTTTGGGGCGTGTGGTGTATGTTTGTGTGGGGTGTGTGTGTGTGTGTGTGTGTTTTGTGTGTGTGTGTGTGTGGGGGTTGTGTGTGTGTGTAAGCGTGTTTTGTGGGGTGGTGGGGTGTGTGTGGTGTGTGGGCGTGCGTGGGGTGCGTGCGTGTGTGTGTGTGTGTGTGTTGTGTGTGTGTAAGCGTGTGTTTGTTGTGTGTGTGTGTGTGTGTGTGGGTGGGGTGGTGCGGGGGTGCTTTGGTGCGTGCGTGGTGTTGTGTGGTGTGTGTGTGTGTGTGTGGTGTGTGTGTGTGTGTGTGGTGGGGTTTTTGTGTGTGTGGGGTTTGGGGAAGCCCCAGGGGCAGACACAGGGCGCGACAGAGAGGATGCGAACATGTTCCTTTTTTTTCCCTCTACCCACGAATGGCCATCAGACAGAAATGGGGGGTTCCGATTTTCCCCCTACCGTTTGCTTCCGGGACGAGGGTTTTTTTTTTCATCACCATTTCCTTTTTTCCTTCGCGTACTAAAAAATGCCTTCCCCGCAAATCGTTGCGCAGGGGTAGATCCCGCTTGATCTTCCCCACACAAATCACAGCCGATTCCCTTGGCTCCCGAATTGCGTGTCACCTAACAAAATCACATACAAATATTTTCACGCCCTGTCCAAAACTCGGGCCCTTGTGTTTGCCCCCCCTCTCTCTCTCTCCTCTCTCTCTCTCGGGTCTCTCTCTCTCTCTCTCTTCTCTCTCTCTCTCTCTCTGTCTCTCTCTCTCTCTGTCTTTTGTCTGTTCTCTCTCTGTCTTTTTTCACAATCTCTGTGTTTTCTGTCTCTCTCTGTTTTTGTCTCTGTCTCTGTTTGTCTGTCTGTTTTGGGCTTTTCTCTCTTTTCTCTCTCTCTCTCTCTCACTCTTTTCTCTCTTCTTTGACCAAAGCCCCGTGCGCCGCAAAATACACACACAAAAAACACA
>JAFLJL010018393.1:0-2500 GCA_018398815.1 Conus ventricosus | reverse complement strand
AAAGATCTCTTCGCATTTACTTTACAAATACTGTTCACGATGGACTTCGGAAAAAGAAACACCCTTAAAGAATCAATACACTTTTTGATGCAAACGAAGAACAATCAAACCGGTGTTTTTGTCTTCGAATCGAGACTGATGATCATAGTGTTTTGTGTCGAGCGAAGAACAAACAACATTGTGTTTGTTCAGAACGAAAAAACGATCGTTACGTGTATTTACTTAAAAAGAAGAACAATTGACATGAAGTTTTGCTTAGAACGAAGAACAGCTGTCCTTGGGTTTGCTTCGTATGGAGAAGACTCGACTCGGTGTTTGCTTACAACGAATAAAAAAAAAAACCGCCATGATTTAGCTTAAAATGAAAAAAACAAGCAACACGAGGTTTGTTTAAAAAAAAAAAGCAGTCGACATGCTGTTTGCTTAGAACAAAATGAAATTGGAAATGGTGTTTGTTTAGAACAAAGAGCAATCAACATGGTGTTTGTTTAGAACAAAGAGCAATCAACATGGTGTTTGTTTAGAACAAAGGGCAGTCACATGGTGTTTGTTTAGAACAAAGGGCAAATCAACATGGTGTTGGTGTTTGCGTAGAACAAAGGGAAATCAACATGGTGTTTGCTTAGAAAAAAGATCAATCGACAAAGTGTTTGATTAGAAGGAAGGGCAATCAACATGGTGTTTGCGTAGAACAACGGGCAATCGACATGGTGTTTGCTTAGAACAAAGATCAATCGACAAAGTATTTGATTAGAAGGAGGGGCAATCAAGATGGTGTTTGATTAGAAGGAAGGGCAATCAACATGGTGTTTGATTAGAAGGAAGGGCAATCAACATGGTGTTTGATTAGAAGGAAGGGCAATCAACATGATGTTTGATTAGAAGGAAGGGCAATCAACATGGTGTTTGATCAGAAGGAAGGGCAATCACATTGGTGTTTGATTAGAAGGATGGGCAATCAACATGGTATTTTATTAGAAGGAATGGCAATCAACATGGTGTTTGATCAGAAGGAAGGGCAATCAACATGGTGTTTGATTAGAAGGAAGGGCAATCAACATGATGTTTGATTAGAAGGAAGAGCAATCAACATGGTGTTTGATTAGAAGGAAGGGCAATCAACATGATGTTTGATTAGAAGGAAGGGCAATCAACATGGTGTTTGATCAGAAGGAAGGGCAATCAACATGGTATTTTATTAGAAGGAAGGGCAATCAACAAATCAACATGGTGTTTGATTAGAAGGAAGGGCAATCAACAAATCAACATGGCATTTGATTAGAAGGAAGGGCAATCAACATGGTGTTGATTAGAAGCAAGAGCAATCAAGATGGTGTTTGATTAGAAGGAAAGGCAATCAACAGGGTGTTTGATTAGAAGGAAGGGCAGTCAACGTGGTGTTTAATTAGAAGGAAGGGCAATCAACATGATGTTGATTAGAAGGAAGGACAATTAACATGGTGTTGATTAGAAGGAAGGGCAATCAACATGGTGTTTGATTGAAAGGAAGGGCAATCAACATGGTGTTGAATTAGAAGCAAGAGCAATCAAGATGGTGTTTGATTAGAAGGTAAAGGCAATCAACAGGGTGTTTGACTAGAAGGAAGGGCAATCAACATGTGTTTGCTTAGAAGGAAGAGCAATCAACATGGTGTTTAATTAGAAGGAAGGGCAATCAACATGTGTTTGATTAGAAGGAAGGCAATCAGCATGGTGTTTAATTAAAAGGAGGGCAATCAACATGATTTGATTAGAAGGAAGGCAATCAACATGATGTTGATTAGAAGGAAGGACAATCAACTTGGTGTTTGATTAGAAGGAAGGGCAATCAACAAATCAAAATGGTGTTTGATTAGAAGGAAGGGCAATCAACATGGTGTTGATTAGAAGGAAGGGCAATCAACATGGTGTTTGATTAGAAGGAAGGACAATCAACATGTGTTTGATTAGAAGGAAGGGCAATCATAGAACCCCCGTAACCAACATGAAGCTAAGCTAAGAACATGAAATACATTGGACGCTCTGGACACAGCTGCAAGACTTTGCTGTCGGCCTAGCTCTCCTCTCACACAATCACCAGCAGATGATGGTCAAAACCTAACCTATGAGAGCATAGACTCTTCCAAAGGTGATCAGGAAGACAGCTTTTATCCTTTAAGAAAATACTGAAAATAGGAAAATATTATGACCGTTCTGGCCCCGGAGACAATTCGAGGGTCTCCTACAGAATGATACATCTACTTTCATAATTCCTTTTGAAATACACGTATCTATTCTAACCTTCAAAATAGAACTTTTATTTGTTTGTTTGTTTTTTTGTTGTTTTTTAATAACCACAACGTTTTGCTCAGGATCGCAATTGCTTTCCCTATAATTTTTCCTTTAAGGTAATAATTTTTTTTTCCTGTTTTTCTCAGGACCACAACTGTTTTCCATATTTAGACCTACGATGATGGTAATATTCCTTTATTTTTCCTTTAGGAAACTGGTATTATTTCAA
>JAFLJL010018391.1:0-15000 GCA_018398815.1 Conus ventricosus | reverse complement strand
CAAATTAAACTACTGAATATGGAGCGAGTGAAACAATACATCAAAATAAATAAATGTAAATGTTCAACCTTGAGAAGTCATTTTTTCTGATATTATTAGCATGAAACACGTACCTGGACAAATTATGCCTGTGGGTGGCATTATTTACTTTAAGCAAATCCAGCGAGTCGTAAAAATGTACAATCTCCCAAAACTTTATTCTAAGGTCATCATACATGAAGCACTCGAATAAAAAAATGGAATTCATCTTCAATTCTGGTATTACAAAAGGACATAACCTATCTTGGCTGTTATTACTATATCGATGGATATTGTTTTTAAGTGGCAAAGCATTTAATCTTGCTTGTGAAACAGCAACTCGAAAGCAGTAAGTATCCATGCAACTTATATATTTCTCTTTTTCGAAAATAGTTTTAAAGGATCTATAACTATCATACCTATCTCGATCTTAATAGACCCAGTCCATTCCTGAATAAAGAAATCCACGAGTCTTTGTTTAAACAGACATAAAAAAAGCCTTACATCTCCAACACCCTGCTGCAGCCACACAATGTTAAATCCAGTTTCACATAGAATTTGCCTTATCTGAGAAGCCCAACATGTCTTTCCAGATTATCCACATCAAGCAACTTTTAAATAAGCATTATATGGTAATCTGTCAGGATTCATTCGTAACAGTTTAAACCAGTATCTAAGGGAATTAGTGAAGGAGTTAATATGAAGTGGGTATCGTCCCAAGTCACCATACATCATTTTATTTGGTGTCCTTAGGGGTTTACTCCAGAAATCTTTTGCAGGCCATCAATGTACTTTCTCTATTTCCTCTAATCTTTGTAGGCCCCATATTCAGAAGAATATAACAGAATGGGTTGGATTCTTACGTCAAAAGTCTTAAAGAACGTGCTTGCATTCATTTCTTTATATTTCTGGAAAACTCGGTTTAACTCCACAACAGCTTTCTTACCCTTGGACACAAAATGCTCTGTAACTAATTTAGCACTGATTGTGTTGTGAAACAGAAACCCAGATAGCAATAATTATTAACTACTTCCAATCTGAGACCATTGAAAATACCATCGCTCGCGTTTTTCAAGAAACCCACCTTTCCTAAACACCATTACCTTAGTTTTTCAATGTTAACAGTTAACTGCATGTCATCACAAGAAGACTTCAATACATTTAATTGGTTTTGTAAGCCCCATGGAGTTGTAGAAATTAGAGCTACATCATCAGCAAAGAGCAAATAATATTTCCATAAGGTCTGGCAATAAATGAAGCCATGCCTTCCTCTTTCGCTCATATGATTGCTAACTGGTTGATAAATATTGAGAACAATGTAGGGCTCAAAACGCATCCTTGTCTTACACCAATCGGGCATTCAAAGAACTCGGGTATATCAGAATTTGCACGGACACATGAAAGTAGGGATTCGTACATTGCTGTTAGGGACGCTAAGAACTCCTTTACTTCTGATGCATTCAATTAACTTATTGTGTCTAACCGAATCGAAAGCTTTTTTAAAACCCATATAAAGCAACATACAATTTTTTACCTTTTTTGCTTAAACACTTCTGAACAATCGCATACAGATTGAAAATCTGATCAACGGTGGAGTAATCTTTTCTGAACCAGCTTGGCTTTCTGATATTAATTGATGGTTTTCCAACCATGTGTACAATCTCGTGTTCAATATAGAAGTGTAACATTTGGATAAAATACTTAGCAAAGATATACCTCTGTAATTATCTACATTTTTCGGATCTCCCTTTTTATGAATTGGAATTATAACCGCTTTTGACCAATCGTTTGGATAGATGCCTTTATCAAAAATTGAGTTGAACAGCTTTATAATAAAAGAGTGAACCTGTCTGCCGCCATTCTTCAGCATTTCAGCTGAAAATTCCATCTAATCCACACGCCTTTCCCGACTTCAGTTTATCTATTGCTCTATTTACCTCCTCTTCTGAAATATTCTGTTTAAAACATGGTCCAGATGATCCGTTTAAATCTATTTCTGGGCCTGAGTAGCCAGTATGTGCAGCTGCGTCAGTTTGGAATACTGCCTTGAAATGATTAACCCAACCCACCGTTTTTATGTTATTCGTGGATTTATCTCTGTTGCCATGCCCCTTATTTTTAAGCTGTTTCCAAAAACATGATGGGTTCAATAATTTTTGGCAAGAGATTCTGCTTTCAACTTCCTGAACTCTCGTCGTTTAGTTTTCAGTAAGTGCTTGTACTTTTTCCGTTCTTGGACGCAGATCAATTTGTCTGTTATGTCCTTAGTTTTCCTAAAACGGTTCAACGTTCTTATGGCTTCTTTTTAGCTTGATTACATTCTGTGTAAAAACCATTCTGATTGCTTGTTCTGATCAGAACGAGATTTAAAGGACATGCACTCACTAGCTTCAGTTAGGCTTTGAACAAACAGTGTCAATGTATTTGCAACATCGGAATCCAACGAATTAAAAGCCAATGTAATTTTGTTCTGTATGTTATCACTATTCAGCCTGTTGACAAATATATCCTTTTTGTCATCTTTCCCCACCTAATTGTTTCTATTGAACTACTTTCATCTTTCATCATTTGTTCATTGCATGCTTCAGTTCCACCAACCTTCAGATCAACTCGCATTACAACTGGCAAATGATCTGAGTCTACAATACTTTCAACTGCAGCAATATCAATGGATAAAAATAGTTCACTTGATGCTACAAAGTAGTCTACTGTACTACAGCCTGGAGATGAGATATAAGTGCAGCTATCATCAAAATTCTTTTCACGTGGGACCATTTAAAATAACACAATCAAATATATTACAAATTTCAAGCAACTGGTTACTGTCACGCACGAACTGACACAGGTCGCCTCAGTGACAATTGTGGAGTGTGGCCCGTCCAGTGCAGGTGGCAGTGACCGTGAAGTGCGTGAATCCTGCCGGGAATTTGCTTACCTGTTAACTCTTGGAGGGGGGAGGGGGAGGTTGTCAAGCTCGTCGGAATAGTGGAGTTTACGTGTGTAAACTAACGCTCGTGAACTGGAGTTCTTCGATGTGTACGGGGAATTCCGTGAATGTGAGTGCTGTCTTGTGAGTTTCCGAGGTGAACTCGGAGTGTCGTGGTGTGTCTGCAAGTTAGTACGAACTGAGGCGTATCCACGAAGGTTGGGTTGGCCTCGTGCTCAGGTTGTTCCTGCCGTTGGGGCAGGGGTTGGTGGTATGCCCTCGACCGACTTTTGAAGGTTTGGCTACCAGGTTGAAGACTGTCGATGTTTCGGTGTTCAGCGACGGGTTCTGCACGTACCAGGGCGTTGGCTGTCTGGCAGTGTCCCGGGGGACTGAGGGTGTCGTCCAGTGTGTCGTCCGCGTTTTGACTGTCGGTTTTTGGGTTTGTTCAGCGACGGGTTCTGCACGTACCACGGCGTTGGCTGTCTGGCAGTGTCCCGGCGACTGAGGGTGTCGTCCATTGTGTGTCGTTCCTGTTGTTGTCTAAGGTGAGCGGGAAAGTAGCGGAAATTCTGGAGGGCTGTGTAGTTGGTTGTTTGTAGATATCATGGTTTCATCAAATTTTGTGTTTCAGTCCCGGAACGGGAGGATTTCCTTTTAATTTGATTTTTATTCGCAAAGATTCTTTTTATGTGAATTTGGCTAAGAGGAGGAGATTTAAATGTGCGGAAGTTTGAAGAAAAGAAGAGAAATATAATTTGAACTTAAGGTCGAGGAAAAAAAAACGTAAATATGGGAATGAAATAATGTGCGTTTCGGTTCTACACTGATACAGATAGGTGAATGTTATAGCGGTATTGATGCGCTAAGACATAATATGTTGTACTTGGTAGTGGTCGCTGGTGTACAAGAATATCGGTTTTAAGTTTGATAAGATTGGTTATTTTTGAGAGTGTACGTTGGTATCTGAGGACGGGAACTTTTAATATTAAAAGAGGAGACTGTCACGCGGTGCGTGCCAGGTACGGAGGGCAGAACTGCTTGTGATGTGTCTGGGCGTGTGTGAGGTTTATTGATAGGTGACGGGTGGTGGTACCTCGGATAGACAGGTCTTGTAGAAGTTCACTTTTGGTGTTTGCGTTTGGAACTAAACCAGGGTGCAGGGGCGGAAAGGAAAATTAGGGATCATAAATTAAGAGTTGTTCTTTTGTTCAATTATTGTTAAAGATTTGCAGGTGAATTCATGATTGTGTTACTTGGTATAGGTTATTACGATTGGAAAATAAGAGAAAAAATAGCAGTTGATAATAATAAAAGGTATGAGATATTTGGGAATTGTGCCTCAGAAGCCTACATTTGATGTATATATGTATGTGGTTGTTTTAGTCGACGGGGGTGGCGTCAGTATTCAAAGATGTTTTCCGCAGCATTGTGGTGTCAGTAGACAATGTATAGTAGCGCTCGGAAATCCTTGTCGAGCTTATGTAATTGGTGATTGTCATAAGCGCTTGATAATTTCTGATGACATTTGTAGGATTATGATTGTGCCTGCTAGGAATTTAAGATACCCGGGTTCAGTTCTATTATTTTGGTTTTGCTTGAAATGTGTTTGATTCTATTAAGCATGTTACTAAGTATTTGATCCTGGATTGTGACCAGTACTGGGGGTCACTAACGGTCAGATTATTCGTTTGTTCGTAGATTGAAATGATTTATAATCCTATTGGATTATTGTCTTGGAGACCCTGATGGGAAATGAAGTCGTGGGTAGGTAACTCAGACAGTATAATCACTTTTATGAAGGAACGGTTATAATTATGTTCATGGCTGTTGATGGAAGTGGAGAGTCAATGAAATTGGTTTAAATGTGTAATGGAACATTTCTGGTGTGAGAATTTTGATGTCAAGGTGGCTGGTTTGTATAAGTCATGATTTAAATTCCAATTAGCTGTCGCACTTGGGTTGTGACATGTAAACACTGAGAACCATTTACTTTAGTGAAGCAACAAATAAGTATAACTGCATTCTTCTGTGGTAGTAAGACATTTCCTTTTGCACAGGGTTCCGGCGAGTTTTGTGTACCTCTCCTACACGGCAAATCCGTGAGGGTCGGCCTCTCAGGTGGTGGGAGTTGGCACCGCCACTCCCACTGTCATCCCTGCCCACTTCTCTGCCGGAGTGGGGACGCACCCGGAGCCGGCAGGATGCGTTCCGGTCGGGTCGTCATCTCCCTTCCACAGTCCGAGGGTGTGGCAGTTCCTCTGACTTCAACTGTCTCGTCAGGGGTGGCAAGCGTCTTGAGGGCCACCGCAGTATTCCATCAGCGTGTGACTCGCGGGTGTGGTTGGTGCCGGTAGGGAGGGAACCGCGTTCTTCGACGTGGTACAACGTTCCTCTCCTATTTCGCGTCAAGCGCTTCAGTGAAGGTTTTGTGTTTTGGCGGTGCATTAGTGTGAGCGCCGTCAAGCAGACCGTTTCATAATCGTATTGGGAAACGCTGTGTTGCCGTTTTTTTTTGTGTTTATGTTTTTTTTTTTGTTTGTTTTTTTTTGGAAGGAGTTTGTTTTGTTTTTTTCCTGGCGTGTGTCAAGTACCCGCCAGGGACTTCGGATGAAGTATTGAAAGTACAACATTGGGTGCGGGTTACTTGAACAATTGGTGTTGAACATTTGGGGGTTAAGCTTTGGTGTCCAGGTGGTTTGACACCGGCATATAAAAATTAGCATAAAGGTACATTTTGGAAAGAAACATCGCGGGGGGCATCTCAGGTTTATGAGGTATCAACCTTGTTTGGTATTTCAGCCTGGGGTTACCAGGGGATGTGATGAGTCACCCTTGTTCCTTCTGGTATTAGCCTTTAGTGGGCTGAGGTGTGTATTTGTGCCTCCTGAGGGAAGGGTTTGTTATATGTAAACGTGCAGCACATGCGTGCACGGATATGCATAAGGGGCCATGCGCTGATGGTCGGGTATTTGATAGTATTGTTGGATTCTTTTGGGGTTTGTTTGTTTTTTCTGTGGGTGAGAGTGCGTGTGTGAATGCAAATAAAAGCCTTCTGTTTGTGCACTGTATTTTCTTTTGTGTGTGTGTTTGTTGTGTGGCGTTCATATCAGTAAAAGGGGGAAAGGGGTGGTTGTAAGGGGGGGATATATTAATACTTTATATCTCTGTCTACTGTCTTATACAGTGACAATATGGTGGAGATGCGGGGGTACTCATTAGGGTCATTAGGACATAATTCTTGGGGTATTCAAAAAGAAATAGGGATCTGTTGTGTGTTTAGTTGGGGGTAGGAACTTGATATTAGAATAGTAATTGTAGCGCGTGGGTGGTTGGAGGGAGCGCGCTGTTAGTAGGGGAGGAAGCGTGGTTACTTGGCAATCCGAGTAACATAGTTGCCAAGTAACGTTGTCTTGTGTTGTCTCGGGTTGGTGCAACCGAGGTATGAATGGTGTGTTTGTGTTCCTCTTTTCTATTCCAATTACATGTGTTTATGAGTATTGGAATGTGTGGATGGTCACAGTAATATTTGATGTGAAATGTTGAAATGAAATGTTTCAAAGGTTGGTCATTCAATGTGCTCAGTAGGGTTTAAATTGTTTTAGGGTGTTGGGAGACAGGTGTTTGGAAAAGACACTGTGGTTGCCAGTGCTAATTGTATTTATTCAGCCTGTGGGGCGATCAAGATATTCGCTTTACGGTTGAGAGAGTGAATGTTCCCTTGTGGGAGGTTCTGAAGGTAAGAAGAAAAAAAAAATCTGGTTTCCTTGGGTAGAGACTTGATAGTCTGTGGTAATGGGTCTGGAACCGATCGCAAGCTTAGGTCTCAAAGTGCCGTAAGTCCTGTTGAGTTCTGTCAGGGAGGAAGGGGATGTGTCGACTCCTGATAAGCAGCCAGGGGGTGGCTCCCATGTCCCGTACCTTTGCGGCTGGTAAGCCTGGGTTAGGAGAGTCTCCGGGGGGTTGTTGCCAAGTTTGTGTCGCCTAGCAGTCCTGCTGTTCAGTACTATTCACGCCTAGGGAGAGAGTTAGGATTGAGTAAGGTGGAATTGGCCCAGTTTATTGCTGACAATGTAGCAAAGGATGTAGAAAGAAGTGAGGAAGCTATCGTTAGGAAGGCACAGGTGGCTCGGGAAATGTCATGGAAGGAGAAGAAGGAGCAGGAGGAGTTAGCCGTGTTAGCAGCCAAGCTTAGAAGAGAGGAAGGGAAGCTGCTGCCAGGAAAGAGGAAGCTGCTGCCAGGAAAGAGGAAGCTGCTGCCATGTTAGCTGCCAAGCTTAGAAGAGAGGAAGAGGAAGCTGCCGCCAAGCTTAGGAGAGAGGAAGAGGAAGCTGCAGCCATGTTAGCTGCCAGGCTTAGAAGAGAGGAAGAGGAAGCCGCTGCCAGGAAAAGAGGAAGCTGCTGCCAGGTTGGCTATTCTTTTGGCAGAGAAGAGAAAGAAAGAGGATGAGATTGTTTTCCAGAGACGAGAGAGGTCCAAGAGATGGCTACCAGACAAGAGGACGCGGATGCCCGGAAATTAGAGCTGGATCTCAAGCAACGTCGGGCGAGTGAGATCGTGTCCTTGAAACAGGAAAAGTTGAGACTGAAAGAGCAAGAATTGAAGGAGGCGAGAGAAAGGGCTGAAGACGAAGCGACAAGCCATGTGGCGATTGATCCGTTAACAGATACTGATGACGTGGACATGTATTTGGCTCATTTCGAGCAGGTTGCCACGTTGTGCCACTGGAAAAGAACCTCGTGGTCCTCTAGACTAATGGCTCTTTTGAGAGGGAAGACGAGAGATGCCATTCTGCGATTGAACGCCGTTGACCTCGCAAGTTTCGACCAAGTGAAGAAAGCGCTTCTAGAGTATTTCCGGTTAGATGCTGGGCATACCGAAAGAAATTCAGGGGAATGAAGAAGGAAGTAGGAGAAACATTTCAGCAGTTTTTAGACCGGCTAAAGTCTTGTTTCAGTCTGTGGTGTACTGCAGCCGGAAAGACGAAAACAAGCTGAGGACTTGAAAGATCTTATTTTCGAGGAACAGATGTATGGAACTTTTACTCCTGACTTTGTCACGGAAGTGCATCGAGCGTGTCCTAAGAATGCTGAAGCAGTGGCCTTGGAAGCAACTCGGATAGCAGAAGCACGACGGATAGGGCGAGAGAGCAGAAGAGGCCCATCTGTAATAAGTGACGCTCACGAGGTCAACCAAAGCACCTAGGGGGTAAAAACCAAGGCAGTTCCAGCGAAAGGGACCAGGGGACAGCGGGGAGAAAGTAAATTTAGAGAGGCCCAGCCAGCGATCAGCGCGGCACCCAAAAGGACACCTAGGCAGGGGGTGATTTGCTATGCATGCAAGCGACCAGGCCACATCCAGCGTAATTGTCCCAATCTGGAGAGTGTAGCTATCCAATATGTGTCATGTCTTGGAGAGCCAGTATACTCGGAAGCTACCCCTACGCTGTGTGTACCATGCTCCAGGAAACCTTTCAATCCGAGGTGTAGGGTGAGGGTCGGAGAGACATGGGCAAGTGGTATCAGAGATACAGGAGCATCGCAGACCGTGGTCACGGCGAGGCTGGTACCAAGTGATGCATATACAGGGAGGACTCAGACGGTTGTATTGGCTGAATCCAGGTGTCGTAGCACACTACCCGTGGCCTGTGTGTACATGGACCGCCGTACTTTGAGGGGAAGGTTGGGGCTCTGGTGATGGAGGATCCAGTTGAGGAAGTGCTGGTGGGGGATTACATATGCCGTGAGGGAGAGCACCATCCTGAGAGAGTCCCAGTATACCCCATCAGGGAGGACAAAATCATCGGATAATGACAGCAATCAGATACAGCCTCAGGTCGCTGTGTTGACTCGTGCTCAGGTCAGAGCCCCGGACAGGCCTGCTCAACCTTTATCCTTAAGGAGCAAGTGATGGCTGTATCGAAAGATGAGCTGATTCGTGGGCAGGAACAGGATGATAGCCTTGCACGTGCCAGAGAGCTGCAGAGGAAAAGTTAGTGTTCCATCCCATGGAAATAGGTTTCCTTTAGTGGAAAGACCGAGTTCTTGTACGAAAGTACGAGAGTGAGAGCGGAACAACAACCCAGGTTTGTGTGCCGAAGTCCCTAAGGAAGACCGTACTAACTCTCGGACACGATATTCCTATGGCTGGACACTTGGGGGAACAAGACAAAGGAGAGAATATTCCCACACTTCTATTGGCCTGGAATGTGCAGTGACATAGGCAGGTATGTGAAGTCGATGTGTGAAGTGTCAGGTACCGTGGATAAAAGGACGAGTCAGACCGGTACTCTTGTCAAGATGGCCTCTTATGCAAGAACCATTTGACAGGGTAGGCGTTAGATATAGTGGGACGATTGCACCCATGTCTGCAACAGGGTGCAGGTAAAATCCTGGTGCAGGTGGACTTCGCCACGAGGTATCCAGAGGCTACCCCACTTCGCACAGTAACCCCTGAGTCAGTTGCTGAGGCAATGTTTGCCATGTGGTCTCGGACAGGAATTCCCGCATCGGTTCTTAACAGACCGAGGTACTCAGTTTACGAGTAACATGATGAGCCAGGTGTTCGGGTTATTGTCCATTAAGGGTCTGCGCGACTACTCCATTTCCATGCGCAATGCAACGGATTAGTCGAGCGCTTCAATGGTACCTTGAAGAAGATGCTCCGCAGATTAACTCAAGAAAAGCCTGAAGAATGGGATCGTTGGGTGCCTGCGCTGTTATTTGCGTATAGGGAGGTTCCCCAACAAAGCACCGGCTTTTCTCCGTTCGAGTTATTGTACGGGCGCAGGATAAGAGGACCAATGAAGGTGCTGCGTGATCTTTGGACCAAGCCGGAGACCATGGACGTCCAGACAGCTGGCGAATATGTGTTCGACCTGAGGAACAGAATCGCCGAGACTTGCGCATAGCCCGGGAAAATCTAGGGAAAGCGGCAAGAACCTATAAGCGCCATTTTGATGTCAGATCCCGTCCTCGCACAATCCAACCAGGGACCAGGGTGCTGGTGTTGCGACCAGTCAAGCACAACAAGTTAGAACTGGCTGGCAAGGACCGTTTCCAGTGATTGCCAAGGTGGGGGAGGCCGATTACAAGATACGAGTTCGAGGTCGGGAGAAACTCTACCATGCCAACCTGTTGAAATCGTTTGTGGAGAGGGAGGACGAATCGAAGCCCACAGCAGTGGCGACAGTGGTGATTCAGGACGAAGAGCTCTGTGAGGCGGTGCCCACCATTGGGAAGGAAGTCCCAGTAGTACCACTGGCTGCGTCAGAATCCGCAGAGGATGTACTGATTGGTGCTGAAGACGATCATTTCAGGGAACAGCTGCAGCAGTTGGTCGGCGAGTTCCAGGATGTCTTCACAGACTTGCCAGGGGTCTACCACGTTGGAGGCATGCAGAATCAAGCTGACGTCGAGTGTTCCGGTACGATCGAGACCGTATCCAGTCCCATATTCCCAACGCGACTGTGTTCGGGATGAAGTGGAGATGATGCTGAGAATGGGAGTCATTGAGAAGTCTGTATCTCCATACTGTTCACCAATAGTGCTGGTGAAAAAGAAAGATGGAAAGATTCGGTTCTGTGTTGACTTCCGTCGATTAAACAAAATAGTTGAGTTTGACGCAGAGCCGATGCCCGAAATAGAGTACTTGTTCGCAAAGCTGGGTGAGCGATGGGTTTTCAGTAAGCTTGACCTGTCAAAAGGATACTGGCAGATACCCGTTGACGAAGGACGACCGTCCCAGACAGCGTTCTCGACACCACAGGGTCATTATCAGTGGGTTAAGATGCCTTTCGGTCTGTGTACTTCGGGAGCAGTGTTTACTCGGATGATGAGGAGGTTGCTGCAACCACTGGAGACAGACGATGTTGTGATAACTTCATCGACGATGTGTTGGTGTCAACCGTCGACACTGAAGAACATTTGTCTGTTTCTGCGAGCAGTTCTTGATCGCATTCGAGAGTGTGGTCTCACTACCAGGCCTTCCAAGTGTGAGCTAGGAAAAGCTGAGGTGTCCTATCTGGGGTACAGGCTTGGAAGGGGAGTTATCAGGCCTGAGGAAGACAAAATGGAGCGCATTCAGTCAGCTACGCGGCCAGCTACGAAGAAGCAGGTACGCAGTTTCCTGGGTTTGGTAGGGTTCTACCGACGATTCATCCCAGGGTTTTCTGAAATAGCGTTGCCACTCACTGACCTGACCAAGGGAAATAAGCCTCGCATCGTGGTCTGGAATCCGGAGTGTGAGGAGGCGTTCCAGAAGCTGAAGGATTGTTTCTGCACGCCGCCTGTATGCCATTTACCAGTTCCGGAACGTCGGTTCATTTTAAAGGACCGATGCCTCTGAAGTGGGCATAGGAGCTGTGCTGTGTCAGGAACACGACGACGGAGTCCATCCTGTAGTGTGCGCCAGCAAAAAGCTCAATCCAGCTGAACGCAACTATTCCATCGTGGAAAGGAATGTTTGGCTCTGGTATGGGCGGTTCAGAAGTTTTGAAACCCTACCTTTATGGGGTGGAATTCACTCTACAGACGGACCATTCTCCACTTCAGTATTTGGAGAGGGTCAAGTCGCCCAGTCGTCGGATCACCCGATGGGCGTTGTTACTACAACCCTTCCCGTTTGTAGTGGAGGCAATTCCAGGACGTGAGAATGTGGTTGCAGATTTCTTGAGTCGTATGGAGTAAGGGTTCTGTGCCGAGAGTTTAAAACAGTAGAGGAAGAGAGGATTTATCATTTTTCAAATGCTGTAACACTAAGGACTTGTTCGTGCGTTCCTTCAGGTTTTTATTTAAAGGTATACTTTAAATCTTGGGGGAAGGGTATTGTCACGCACGAACTGACACAGGTCGCCTCAGTGACAATTGTGGAGTGTGGCCCGTCCAGTGCCAGGTGGCAGTGACCGTGAAGTGCGTGAATCCTGCCGGGAATTTGCTTACCTGTTAACTCTTGGAGGGGGGGGGAGGAGGTTGTCAAGCTCGTCGGAATAGTGGAGTTTAGTGTGTAAACTAACGCTCGTGAAACTGGAGTTCTTCGATGTGTACGGGGAATTCCGTGAATGTGAGTGCTGTCTTGTGAGTTTCCGAGGTGAACTCGGAGTGTCGTGGTGTGTCTGCAAGTTAGTACGAACTGAGGCGTTATCCACGAAGTTGGGTTGGCCTCGTGCTCAGGTTGTTCCCGCCGTTGGGCAGGGGTTGGTGGTATGCCCTCGACCGACTTTGAAGGTTTGGCTACCAGGTTGAAGACTGTCGATGTTTCGGTGTTCAGCGACGGGTTCTGCACGTACCAGGGCGTGGCTGTCTGGCAGTGTCCCGGCGACTGAGGGTGTCGTCCAGTGTGTCGTCCGCGTTTTGACTGTCGGTGTTTGGTGTTCAGCGACGGGTTCTGCACGTACCACGGCGTTGGCTGTCTGGCAGTGTCCCGGCGACTGAGGGTGTCGTCCATTGTGTGTCGTTCCTGTTGTTGTCTAAGGTGAGCGGGTAAGTAGCGGAGAGAACAGTAATATGCCAATCCTAACTCACTTTCGCCCTCAAACCAGTTTTCGGGCGAAAGTGCCCTAGGATTGGCATATTACTGTTCTCTGACAAGTAAGACTTTAATAACCAAAAAATAACGATTATCTACAAACAAACATACTGTGCTAAAGTTTACTAAAGTTTTCAGAGAGTAGCGTAGGGAAAGTAGCCGGGACTGAACACGCCCCATAGAGTAACGCAGGGGAAAAGCAGTTGTGGCTGAACGCGCCCATATACACGGTGGGTGCACTAGGCTATCCGATTACTTCGCAGTATGTTAATTACAGCGTGGGGAGAGAGAGAAACCCTGACAAAGCCCGTTAAGGTTAAGTTGCCCTCAGAACAGACAGACAGACAGACAGAGAAGAGAGAGACAGAGAGAGACAGACAGACAGACAGAGAGGCGGGCACACACACACACCACACACACACACACACACGCACACGCACACACACTCTTTCTCTTTCTTTCTCTCTCAATTAATGTCATAAAATCTGCACACTTCTTCTAACTAATTTCTACCTACAAACTTTGTACACAGACAGGCAGACACGAGGCTGAAACCTGATCACTTAATTTATGCTATGGCACGGCTAGCGCAGACGAGAGGCCTTCGTTCACATAGAACACAGCGCAGGCCGAGCGACACGAGGTCAACTTGCAACTTGCATCAGAAAATGTTCTCGAATATTCTTGAGTACCACGTCGACGTGGCAGTGGTTGACACGACCGGCCATTTTAGCCATGGCTTCCAATGGAGACGGACGTGCTTTGTTTACAGAGGAACAACTTCTTGTTATGGAGGATCATATGCAATACTACAAGCTTATGATGGAGTATATAAACAAAAGAAAACTAGGTGAGCGCTGTTTTTTACCTTGTAAGCCAAAGAGCAGTATTGCGTTTTTGGAAGGTGGGGTGAAAGAAAAACGAGAACTAACCATTGATGAACTACACAGCTACCTTGAAAGCTTGTTGGTTCCACAAAGAGATTTAGAAAGAGATTTGGGCAATATTACTGAAAGAGATGTTGATGGCTTTGATAATCTTTCGACTGTTGACGAAATGATTCCATTTTTACTAAAACTTGGCGAAAGAAAAACTATCCATCATGCTCTGATTATGGGTCACTGCTTGAAAAGGCGCAAACAATGTTTCAAAGATCAAAACCAACTGAGACATGGCGTTCATTTTTACGAACGCACATGAATATTGATGACTTATATGCAAGAAAACTGATGCAGAAAAAAGAGGAGGGGTGTGGTATAAACTTTTTTTGTGCGAGAAGGAAAGTATAATGAAACTCTTTGTTGTGGGAGGCAACCTGCGGTGAAGTCAGCCTTGCTGACTGCTACTATAAATAGCCGTTCATGCTGTGAACGCCTTATTTTCGTAGCAAGAGGACTGCAGTAAAATTAGCCTTGCTGACTGCTACTATAAATAGCCGTTCATGCCGTGAACGCCTTATTTTAGTAGCAAGAGGGCTGCAGTAAAATCCGCCTTGCTATAAATAACCGTTCATGCGGTGAACGCCTATTTATAGCAGCAAGAGGGCTGCAGTACTGCCTGTACTTGCTATGTGCGGACACTAAGGGAGGTAACTCCTGCTCACCCCCACCCCACGCATGCACACCCCCCACCCCACACCCCCACCCCACGCATGCACACCCCCCCCCCACCCCCACCACACCCCACCCCCACCCAACGCATGCACACCCCCCACCCCACACCCCCACGCCCACGCATGCACCACCCCCCACCCACACCCCCCACCCCACGCATGCACTCAAGTTACTTCTAAGTTCTTACTCAAGTTGTCACTCAAGTCATCCACAAGTTGCCCCAAGTCATCCTCAAGTCACCCCACAGTCATTCTAAGTTCTTACTCAAGTTGTCCTCAAGTCATCCTCAAGTCATCCTGAAGTCATCCTCAAGTCATCCCAAGTTTTTACCCAAGTTATCCTCAATTATTCTCAAGTCACTTCTAAGTTCTTATTCAAGTTGTCCTCAAGTTATCCTCAAGTCTACCCAAGTTAACCTAAGATCTAACTAAGTCTCCTCTAAGTACAACCAAGTTTTATTCAAGTTTCTTATAATTATAAAAAAATACAATTCTTGTTTTGTCTTAAATAGTCATGCTAATATAGTACACACGCCTCAAAAACGCGTCATCGCTGAGAATATCTTGCTCAAGTCTTGCAAATCGTTAATGATCTTAATAAGTTTTTCATCTAAGCACGATGATACAATTCTGTCTATGAAATGTCTTTATAGACTCCTGTCTTTATTTATTGACTTTATCATTTATATAGCTGATCTATTTTTATTAAAATTTAATTAGTTCATTATTAATGGATCAAAATGTCTTTGTGTTGGCGTTTGCGTGCAGTTGTCTTTTCTGTATTTAGTGGTTCAGGTTGTTTTAACTCTTTTGTTTTGCTGCCATTGGTTATATATTTTATAACCGTAATAACAGCCCCAGCAGCAGCAAGGGCGCCAAAATGGCAACGTTTTAAGTTCAATATACCATGAAGACTTC
>JAFLJL010018390.1:25932-26972 GCA_018398815.1 Conus ventricosus | reverse complement strand
GCCCTCCCTCGGAGTAATAAATAAGCGAAAAATCATCGTCATTTGCCTAGGTAGTGATTCTAGTTTTGGGGTAAATTCTAAGCCTATGGTGTCATCCCCCACTTCAGCTAGGACTTCTTTCTCTGTAGCATATATTCAGAACCTCGCTTAGTTATTTCAATCTGTTTTTTTCTCTTGTGTTCCTGGAACTAGGCTAACAAGAAAGGGTCCTTCATTTAAGGCTTTTCTAAAATTGCTTTTCTTATCAAAGTATACATTAGGGCTTCGTAGTTCAAACTTTAAATTCCAAGCAATTTCAGGAAGCAACGCCCAAGCATTCTCTCTTTTATGAAGTTTGTATTCCTGTTTGCCAAAATCGTTTGCCCTTAAATTTCTTATCTCTTCTAGGGTAGGATATTGCTGTCGTTTTTTGTCTTCAATTTCTGTTCGTTTGTAAACCCTATCATCTGTGTACTCAAATCCATAAACATTTCCTGGCACTCCTATTAGATCAAACTCAGTTGTGTCTGCTAAGTATTTTAGCTCCACTGCAGTGCATTTAGGAGCTAGCTCCGCTTTTGGTTCTGCTGGCCCCCGAGACATTCTTTTTATAATATTAAAATTATAATAAACAAATTGTTAAAACAAATTATAATAAACAAATTATAATAAACACATTGTTAAAACAAATTATAATAAACAAATTAAAATACAGAAACGTATTTGTGAACTGGGGGGTCAGTCCGTAAGCATAGCTTAGCATGCTTAGATTTTTCTAACTGCTCTTTTATTTTTTTTTAGCTCATCTTTGTCCCTTATTATATAATTTTCACTTAAACATTCTTCAAAACTATCTTTGTCCTTAGTGTAAAATAATACAACCGATTTTAACTGTGATCTAAAGTCTTTTAAGACAGCATTATATTTTTGAGTTAAGAGCCACACAGACACTAAGGCGTGGCGCCCACCAAAGGCTAGCTTTGACAGAGCTTTTCTTTTTTTAACAATGTCTCGTTCAGCTGAACAATCATCAATAATAAACAGCGTTTCAGTTCCCTCAA
>JAFLJL010018390.1:15932-20932 GCA_018398815.1 Conus ventricosus | reverse complement strand
AGTTTTAAAACTAAACACAATTAGACAGAAGATTCCTGTTGCCGACCAAAGGCGATTAAACATTTTAAATTTAAGGCCTGAGGCTTTAGTCTCTTGCAGAACTTGGGGCAAGAGTTGCCAACACGATCTGAAATAAGAAATGACCTCTTTTCAAGATTTAGGTCAAGAACGATGAAGCAATAGCAGACATTGAAACGAGTTTTAATGAGGAGACACAGTTAAAACAATTGACGATTCTCCATTGCCTATGCGTGAAATCCAGGGCGTAATGCTGCTCTACGGAAAATAAGGGTGAACTAACAAACAATTTAGCAAAACTTGGTGAGCTAGATAGAGAGATAGAAGCAGAAAAAAATAAAGTCGCTGATGCAGATGATAACAATTTAGGGCAAGAAGAAAAGGCTAGAATACAGCAGAAAATACAGGATTTAATGATAGAAAGGGCAGCTAGGTTAGAAACGCTGTCTACTAACAGAGCGCAGCTAGCAGCGCAAACAAGCAGAATCAGAGAAACTATAACAAAATACTTTATGAAAACACTACGCTGGCAGAAAGAATAAGGATTCTGTTCAGAGAACAAGGATTACAATAGTTAGTATATTAACGGCTGTTGGGTTTGCTATCTCTACACTCGTTTATGCTTTAACAGATAGTGCGCCAACAGGGCCATAGCACCTCCAACACCTCAGCCTGGTAAAAGTTGGATTAGAAAACAATTACATCATCTAGCAAACTTATTAAAGAAGTTAGCTGCCAAAACGCTTGATGCTCTGCCTGGCATAATAGGCAGTGTTGCTAGTTGGGTTTTGTCTAAAAATAGGTAAAGTTGCTGGTTATATGGCTGACCATCTGTGGACATTAGGAGTGCTCGCTGCCGGATTAATTTTTAGTGAAATAAAGTATAGCTAATCCAGTAAAAGTTAAAAACACAACAAGGGCTGTCTTTTCGCTAGTGTGACTGTCAGTGTAAGGTACATTAACAGGGGGAGTGCTTTCTGGGCTGCTTTCTGGCTGTGGAACGCTTTCTGGCTGTGGGCTGCTTTCTGGGGTGTTTATAACTGGATCGCCTTCTTCAGGTTAGGTACTTTCTTTAAAATGGATGGAGCGGCCTTGTGTTTAAGCATTTATTGTGCCCTAATGTTTTGGTCGTCTCCAGCTATGAGGATTTCATTGTTATAATTCTGTATCATGCCAATCTGCAGTCTAAGGTCAGAGGTAGCATGTATAATCCATGGCCTACAACAAAGTCAACCTTTGACCTAGCATGTGCAAGAACGTCTTGATACCTTTGTATGCTGGCAGGCAAATCAACAGCAGAGTTAATAGCATCTTCTAAATTGGCTAGAAATTGTTTTCTGGCATCAAACCCTGTAGATTGATCCACGATGCTAGACTTGGTCTGTGCTTGCGCCCCTAATACACACCAAACGTATGCCCTTATGGAGTCATTAAGTCTTTGCACTCCTGGCATTGTTAGGCCTTTACTTTTATCTAAGATAAATGTTGTCCAAGCATTAGGGTGTTTTTGTTCTATGGATCCCAATCGAACTTGTTTGTCTGGTTGAAAAGAGGTGTGGCCAGGCCAGTAGCCATAAGTATATTCTCTACGTTCGCCCCACAAATACAATGTGCCTAACCCATGATTGCGGTCTAACTTTTGTCTAAAATCAGTTTGAAGGATCAATGTTAAATTCGTTGCAGATTATTTCATATGCATTATTGTCCATTGGGCTTTTAAATGGATTAAATGCGTTGTCGTTAGGGAGGGGTACTTGTAGTTCAGTTAGTATTCGTCTGTACTGTAATAAACATGAAAGTTATATACTGACCTTACTAAAAGATTAGGATGGTTTAAATGGTTTGCATATGAAAACACCACAGCCTGTGGTTGCGCAGTAAATGGCAAAATTTAACTGATTCTGAAAAAAGCCATAGGTGGGATGTCCATGCTGATGGCACTCTGTCGCTCTTTATTGGCGGATTTAAATATTTAGTTAGTGGGTTTACAAGTCTAACCCGGAAGCCGTATGATCCATCTACTGCAATGGTTAAATTGCTGAAGTCCAAAGATTTGGGGTTATAAAACGCTCCTACATTGTAAGCAGCATGTTCAATATATTTAAATGCTATCATTTTTAAATTAGTTTTCTAAAATACTTATAAAAAAGATGCGCATCTATATAAACCAACAAAACAAAAGTGTGTTCTTATCGCACCCAATTGACAATAGGCGAGGTAATTATAGGGCTGCCCTTAGAGAAAATTGGTTTTAAAGTTATGTGGGCTAACATATCTGAAGGGGGTAAGAATAACTGGATTAATGTTAATGGCGAGCAAGGCAATCAAATAAGTCATATACAAATACCAGAAAGTTATTACAACTTTTGTTCTTTAAAGAAGAACTTAGCGAATTTGGCATATTGTTAACAATTAACGAGCAAACCTCAGAATTACTATACATTCCCACAAAAAGAAAGAAGAGAGTACACTTTCCCTAAAGGACTTGCTAAAATCTTAGGCTTTCACAGTAGTGGCAAAGATTATAGGTTTAGTACAAGAGAAGATGTTTATCAATTTAAAAGGCAATAAACCTTCTGATTTTCTCATAAATCCAATTTTTGTATGTCCATTTACAACAGTTAAGAACATGTGCTAATTTGTTTGCTGGCAATCCGTCAACAGTTCGTTCTAAAGGTTTTGCTACCGACTGGGGCGGGGTTTGCGATTATCAGTTATATACGTTTGACGGAGACAGCCAATTTAAAGAATTAAATAGCGTAAATATAAAATCATTGGATGTAAAAATAACTAATCAAGATGGAAAGCTAGTTGTTTGTTCTGATTTATTAATAGAGCTGGAAGTAGAAGAGCGTATTAGAAAAGTAGTAAGGACCCAGTCCCGCGACGTTAATAGTGCTTTCGTTATATTTAAAAGGTTCCATTTTTTAAATTAGTTTTTAAAATAGTTATAAAATGGATGTACATCTATATAACCAAGCAAAACGAGCGTGTGTTCTTAACGTATCAAATTGTTAATTGGTGCGGAGTTGTAGGATTGCCCTTAAAGAAATTGGCTTTGAAGTTATGTGGGCTAACATATCTGAAAGAGCTAAGAATAACTGGATCAATATTAGTAACGAGGTGGCAATCAAATAACTCATGTGCAAATACCTGATGGTTACTACAACTTTTGTTCTTTAAAAGAAGTACTTAGCGAATATGGCATATTGTTAAAAATTAACGAAGCAAATCTCAGAATTACTATACATTTTCCACTAGAAGAAAGAAGAGAGTATACTTTCCCTAGAGGTCCAGCTCAAATCTTAGGCTTTCATAGTAGTGACAGAGCTTATAGATTTAGTACAAGAGAAGATGTCTGGCAATTTGAAGGTAGTAAACCTTCTGATTTTCGACTTTCCCTAAGGTCCAGCTCAAATCTTAGGCTTTCATAGTAGTGACAGAGCTTATAGATTTAGTACAAGAGAAGATGTCTGGCAATTTGAAGGTAGTAAACCTTCTGATTTTCTCATGAACCCAATGTTGTATGTTCATTTACAACAGTTAAGAACAGATACTAATTTGTTTGATGGATACCCGTCTACAGTTCTAAAGGTTTTTGCCATCAACTAGGGCGGGGTTTTGCGATTATCGATTAATCTCAGTTGGAAAAAACAGTGAATTTAAAGAATTAATTAATGGGCCTATAAATTCATTAGATGTAAAAATAACTAATCAAGACGGAAAACCAGTTGTTTGTTCTGATTTATTAATAGTGCTGGAAGTAGAAGAGCATGCTGTAAATCATTAGATTTTTATATTATGGGAGAGAATGTCAATATGTTTGTTCACGATCGCCCATCTTATTTCTCTCGTTTTGTGTAAGAATCAGAAGAAGTTATATATATATATTATATATATATATATATATATATATATATATATGTGCGTGAGTGGGCAGGGGTGGGGCGTGTGCGGTTTAATCAACTAGTTCAATCGCCCCAGGTCGTTTTGACCTAGATTACTGCACTGCTTTGTAGAACAAAACGTGAGTTGGCGTGCATGCGTGGAGGTGGGGTGGGGTGGGGTGGGGGTGGAGGGTAGGGGCGTGCGTGCATGCGTGTGTGTGTGGGGGTGGGTGGGGTGGGGGTGTGGGGTGTGGAGGTGGTGGTAGGGGTGGGGTGTGCGTGCGTGGGGTGGGGTGTGGAGGTGCGTGCATGGGGTGGGGGTGGGGTGGGGTGGGGTGGGGTGTATGTGCAGGAGTTACCTCCCTTAGTATTATTTTCGGCCCTGTTGAGGGCCTTTCTAGGTCGTTGTTCCGCGCAGAACGGTGACACAGTTCTGGCATATTTTTAGCCTTAGGCCGGTGTCTGCTTCTCCAGCCAGTAGGATCGATTTTACATAGCAGGTTGTGTTTTTTTTAATCGCTCTGCCAGAAGTCGCGAAAGCCAACGTTGCTTTGCATATATTTTAAAATGAGCCTTCTTTTCTCATACAAGCTGTGGATTGAAATTCCGAGTCTGTGAAATTTTGGACAATGGTAAAAACAAAATGATAATTCCATCAGTTTTTTACATAGCGTGGTTCCATCAAAATTTCAGTTTTTAAATAATTATCCCAGGACGCTTTTGGGTTAGATTTTTTAAAACAGTTTTTGTTCTTTCAAGCCAATGGCCTCAAAGCAAAGATTGCCGAAGAGTTTTACGATTTTCAGCTTTGATCTCAAAACCGGCCTTCAGCAAAACAGGTGTAATTTCAGTTATGTTTTTCAACTTCATAAAAGAGCCTTCATCAATCGGCTCATAATCAAGTTTCTCTACAAAACAATTATGTAAAAATCATCCAGTTCACTTACTGTCATTTCACGTTTCCTTTTCTCCGCTTCCAAAAGATTTAAACTCTCTTTTGGTTTGGTTGGTTTCGAGCAAGGCTCGCCACGTTCCAATTTTTCAAGATACAAAATCATTTCCTGATGATACTTTTTGTGTTTCAATATTATTCTT
>JAFLJL010018388.1:80834-85375 GCA_018398815.1 Conus ventricosus | reverse complement strand
ATGCATAACAAACAAAATTATGCATATCTGTCCATGTTGTACGTCTGAGATAGATTATACATATGCACACCAGGCACACGTATACATATCAGTCCTTGTGCTACTCCAAGGGAGTGAAAAGGAAGACAAACGCTCAAACAGGATGAAAAGCGAAAGATTCATTGGTCCGTGTCTGGTCTCACACTCAGCAACTGCCTAAGAGCGTCTGAGAACCGGAGGAGTGGAGGAAGCTGGTTGCGAATCTTCTGTGGCGTCCCAACGGTCTTCAGGTTTCGGGGTAGATAGGGAGATAGAGGACACCACCCACCGAACTCTATCCCAACCATGTTAGGTGCATCGTCGCTGACCTAAAAACCTTTAGTGGCCTTCGAGGTCGGCCAGCTTACGATCAAGATAACAGGGAGAAATGGCAGAATAGACAGTCTTTTCTCGACCAATGAGAATCCATAACGAAAGTGTCAACTCTGTAGATTTTGGAGAATTTCGAAGCAGAATGATTGTCACTGGAAGTTACAACACGGAGATAAATGTTGATATACTGTCCTGCTAAATGAAAACATATTTCAAAGATAAAGACCTGGACCTGTTGGTCTTTTGACAGCTGATAAATGAAACACAACAAATTTCACGATAACGAGCCGGACCTGTTGGTCTTTTGACAGTGATAAATGAACACAACAAATTTCAACGATAACGAGCCTGGACCTGTTGGTCTTTTGACAGCTGATAAATGAAACAACAAATTTCAACGATAACGAGCCTGGACCTGTTGGTCTTTGACAGCTGATAAATGAACACAACAATTTCAACGATAACGAGCTGGACCTATTGGTCTTTTGACAGCTGATAAATGAACACAACAAACTTTCAACGATAACGAGCCTGGACCTGGTGGTCTTTTTGACAGCTGATAAATGAAAACATCCAAATTTCAAAGATAACGAGCCTGGACCTGTTGGTTTTTGACAGCTGATAAACGAACACAACAAATTCAAAGATAACGAGCCTGGACCTATTGGTCTTTTGACAGCTGATAAATGGACACAACAAATTTCAACGATAACGAGCCTGGACCTATTGGTATTGACAGCTGATAAATGAACACAACAAATTTCAAGATAACGAGCTTGGCGCTGTTGGTCTTTTAATAGCTGATAATTGAAAGCAACAAATTTCAAAGATAACGAGCCTGGCCTATTGGTCTTTTAACAGCTGATAAATGAAACAACAAATTTCGAAGATAACGAGCCTGGACCTGTTGGTCTTTTGACATGATAAATGGACACAACAAATTCAAAGATAACGAGCCTGGACCTGTTGGTCTTTTGACAGTGATAAATGAACACAACAAAATTTCAAGATAACGAGCCTAGACCTGTTGGTCTTTTGACAGCTGATAAATGAACACAACAATTTCAAAGATAACGACTGGACCTGTTGGTCTTTTGACAGCTGATAATGGTCACATCAAATTTCAAAGATAACGAGCCTGGACCTGTTGGTCTTTTGACAGTGATAAATGGACACATCAATTTCAAAGATAACGAGCCTGGAACCTGTTGGTCTTTTGAGAGCTGATAAATGGACACATCAAATTCAAAGATAACGAGCCTGGACCTGTTGGTCTTTTGACAGCTGATAAATGGACACAACAAATTTCAAAGATAAGAGCTGGACCTGTTGGTCTTTTGACAGCTGATAAAATGAACACAACAAATTTCAAAGATAACGAGCCTGGACTGTTGGTCTTTTGACAGCTGATAAATGAACACAACAAATTTCAAAGATAACGAGCCTGGACCTATGTGGTCTTTTGACAGCTGATAAATGAACACAACAAATTCTAACGATAACGAGCCTGGACCTGTTGTCTTTGAAGCTGATAAATGAACACAACAAATTTCAAAGATAAAGAGCCTGACTGTTGGTCTTTTGACAGCTGATAACGGATGGCGGACCCAGCAAAAAGGAAGGAGAAATGACTAAAACAAGGACCACCACCACACCACCACCACCACTACCACCACCAACACCCCCGAAAAAAGAGGGGGGAAAGTGCAGGAAACACATTTTCAGTGGACGATTAAAATGACTTAACCAGGATTTCAAACAGAGGGGGTCTGTGGGCGGGAAAAAAGAGAGGGAACAGGATTTAAGTTTAGAAAAAAAAAGACACTAGAGTGTAAATGTTGAATCCCACACTGACAACCTAGAGGAACTCACGCTACTGTGAATAGGACCATTTGTGTATGCTGGGAGCCGGGATAGCATAGTTGGTAGAGCGCCGGGCTCGTAATTTTGGTGATCCTGGGGTTGCGGGTTCGAATCTCCCGCCGAGCCGTTTTGGTACAGGGGGATTTTTTTCCCTCGAATTAATGTTGGTTCTGACTCCAATTTACAAAAAAAGTCCTTCGAATGAGACTGTAAACCGAGGTTGCGTGTGTGAACGCACGCATAACATTTTGCACACACGTAAAATCCCATCACCAACTTTCGGAAGAGAAGGCCAGTTTAGCCGTTGGTATGGATGACACGTTACACGTAGCATGCACCCTGCGCGAGAAATTGAAGGAAGTAAAAAAATTGAATGAACGACATCGACTGGATGACACGGGAAATGACTGGATGACACGGGAAATGACTGGCTGAAGCGCCAGCAGGCAGCTCTTCCGTCGGCAATACCCAGGTAGGCAGGCCTTTGCGTACACGATAGTGTGGATGGTCAGCGCCTAGAACCTTTGGCAAGGCACTTTTATAAATGGTATGCTGTCATCATTATCATTATTATTTTTATTATTATTATTATCATTATTATTTTTATTATCATCATCATCATCATCATCATCATCATCATCATCATCATCATCATCATTATGCCCCCGAAGAGTCACCTTTCGTCCTTTGGCTGGCCTCCGTCAGTAGACATGGCACGTGCGACAATCCACTCGTGGTGTCTAACACTACATTTTCCTCTGATTTCTCAACATCAAGGGAGAACACTACAACCCATGAACTCCGGAAGTGCAGAAATGCAAAAATGGAGGGGCGTGTAGAACAACAAACGATGGCCAGATCCATGATTGTTTTGACACCACAGACATCGACATGAACAGTCTTTGATCATCAAAGGAAATATAAACGTTGGTTGCTATAGGAACACAGCATCAACGGACCGCAGAATTTTTAGGTGGTTTTCTTCTTCTTGTTGGGTGGTGGTGGTGATGGTGGTTTGTTCGTTTGTGTTTGTGTTTCATGATGGACGTTGAGGAATATGATGATGGCGAAACAGTACCCGGGCAGATGGAATGAGTGAGATACAGACACGGTCTCTTTTGATGTCTGGTTTCAGGACGTGACAGAAACATGATTCCTCGGATACGAAGACGATGTGAGTATGAAAGTGATACACACGGAATACAGTGTGTATGTTACCAAATGACGCAGTTATAAAACCAAGACACGTAGGTATGCAAGAGCTGACCATACAGATGACATAAGAACGAAACTAACTGATACAAGGACACAATGAGTAAACTTAGAGATCTAGGTTTTGAATGTGACAGGTTCGGATAATTTCAGTTTCAGTTTCATCAAAGAGGTGTCACTGCGTGCGGACTAGTCCATGTACGCCACACCACTTCCGCTAAGTTTTGAGACCACACTGAGCATGATTTAGAGCAGACGGATAAATGAATTAATGACCAAGATGAGAGAATGTAAGACGAGAGTCTCATGGATACGACTTTGCAGATGTCTGACCCACGCATTAGCCCAACGCGCAGGTCAGACCTTGAGTAACCTGCCTAACATTGACTGCACCATTATAATCATTGTATGTCTGTGTTGTCCAGGGAGACAATCCGTTCATTAACAGACGATTTATGCGTAAAAAGCGACAGAGACAGGCACACTGATATTCAACAGACAGTGTAAACATAACAGTTGACGGTCAGACAGATATACAATCAATTACCTGACGGACGATGCGTGAATGAAAGCGACGGTCCATAGGGTGTAATGAATTCGCAGACTTTGTAGTCATCAAAGTGACAGACACAGGCGCACATTTAGCTTAATTAACCGACTGCAGAAGTGGAAAATCACACCCCATCACACCACACACACACACACACACACACACACACACACACCACACACGACGCAACCACAACGCACACACTCACACAACACAACACACACACACACCACACAGGCTCGCACGCACGCACGCACGTGCACCCGCACATAGAGAAAGAAGAAAGAGATAGAGAGAGAGAGAGTAGAGAGAGAGAGAGGAGGTGAGAGAAGCCGAGAAGAGACGAGAGGGGAGAGAGAGGGGACGCACAGTATGCTATAAGAATGCAAGCGTAAGACAACATACACAATAATTAACAGACAACTCAGTATAAAAGTGACAGCACAAGCACCAATAGTTGTGTGTGTGTGTGAGTGTGTGTGTTTGTGTGTGTGTGTGTGTGTGGTGCGTGCGTGCTTTTTGCGTGCGTGCGTGCGTGCGTGCGTGCGTGCGTGCGGGGTGTGTG
>JAFLJL010018388.1:55834-73334 GCA_018398815.1 Conus ventricosus | reverse complement strand
GCGCATACATTCATCAAATGCGTCTTTGTCTTTCATGTGAAATAAAAACTACAGTTTTTAACTGTTCTCTAAAGTCTTTTAAAACCGCGTTATATTTTTGACATAAAATCCACACCACTTATTCCAGCATGTCTTCCACTGAAGGCTAGTTTTGACAAAGTGTTTCTCTTTTTAACTATGTCTTTTTCTGCTGAACAGTCATCTATAATAAATAGCGTCTGCGTTCCTTTAAACGCTCTATAAAAGTATTCTAAAGACTCACTCAGTTTATTGCTAGGATCAACTAAATATACTGTTCAAAAAAAGAAACGCAAAATGAAATTTTGCCACCTGGGGTGGACCATACAGTTGAGAACACGCCAAAAACCGCCCCTGATGTATGTCTTGAACGTCGACGTGCTAGTATAACATTGATTCAGGTTGTCACTATGTGCACGTGCGTGTTGTGGGCCAGGTGCGACAGTGCAAACATTGGGTTGTGCTTCTGTTGTTTCGCCTGCAAAGCATGCCCAACTCAGTGGTGAACACACACACACCATGGTCATAGTGCAGTTTAAAGCCGGGTCATTTTGGCAACCGGCAGGCACACCGTACCAAAAAACAGCATGCCACGTTTGAGCCCAGCAGAGAGAGAAAACGCCCTGGGTCGTTTGCAAGTTGGTCAGAGTGCAACTGATGTGGCCCATGCTTTGAATGTCTCCCCCAGTACCATATGCCGACTTTGGACTCGCTTCCAGAGGACAGGGTCATCAGCTGATGCCCCGAGGTCAGGCCGACCTCATATCACAACGCCAGCCCAGGACCGCTTTATACGGCTCAGACATCTCCGCAATCGCTTCCTGCCGGCCTCGTCCACTGTCCAGGCATGCGCTGGTGTCCGTCGCATCTCCGACCAGACTGTCCGGAACAGGCTGCATGCTGCTGGGCTGAGGGCTTACAGGCCCTACGTGGCAACGTAATGACGGGGCGCCATCGACAGACCAGACTGCAATGGGCTACGCAACACAGACACTGGACACTGAGGAACCATTGGCGACACGTCTGGTTCTCGGATGAGTCACAGTTTCTGCTGCAGCGCCATGACAGGAGGCGAAGGGTTTACCGCCGGGTTAATGAACGCAACCAGCAGAACTGCGTCGACGAGGCACCTCCGCATGGTGGCGGCAATGTCATGGTATGGGGGGCCATCAGCAACACAGGCAGGAGCCAGCTGGTGCGCGTGGAAGGTCACCTGACAGCCCAGCAGTACGTCCAGGTCATTGTTCAGCCACACGTCCTGCCTCTAATGGCCACTCCCAAGGCCGTGTTCCAGCAGGACAACGCCAGTCCCCACACAGCACGCCTGACCACAGCCTTCTTTACCGCCAACAACATCAACACCCTGGCCTGGCCCTCTCTTTCCCCGGATTTGAATCCTATTGAGCACGTTTGGGACGTTTTGGACACACGCCTGAGAGTGAGGGCCAACGCCCCAGCGACTCCAAATGAACTGTTCCGGGCATTGCAGGCCGAGTGGGCGGCCATCCCACAGCAGACAATCAGGAACATTATTGCTTCATTGCCCCGCAGATGCCAGGCTACCATTGCAGCCAGAGGGGGTCACACCCGTTACTGACTTTGGAAGCGGCCTGGCGATTTCCCTGAGGGTCTGGGGCTGGTTCTTTACCACAGCATTACAGGGGAGACTTCTGTCCTACTGATGACCTGTTTTTGTCATTTTCACATTAAACGTGTTGTCACACTGAGCTTCAATAAATTGTGTTTCAAATCGGCAGCTTGGCATTTTGCGTTTCTTTTTTTGAACAGTATATATGTCATCATCTGTCCATATAAACCTTCTATCATGATATGCTTTGTTAAATTCAAGTGTTGGACAGAAAATTACAATATAATCAAAATTATAGTGATAAACTGTTGTAATAGGTCGAGGACAAATATTGTTTTTCCACAACCAGTTTGTCCACAAATTAATGAACAATGAGGGGTTTTTGTCATAAAGTTTAACTGCTCCATAGTTTTATAACAGAATTTAATTTAATCCAGTTATTATATTTATCATACTCTCTGTTAGAACTTGTTCAGTATAATAAAACCCTATGAGGCCTAAATGTGTAAGATTAGTCCAATTCAGTTCTGTAAGATTGTTTCTATTTAAGTCAACATTGATTTTGTTGCTTGTTGTTATGATCTTAATATCCTCACCATTGTGAAGAACGACGATGGTAACTTTAAGGCGTTTAACGTCTAAGTTTTGCCAGCTAATATTAATTCCTTTTATAAGAAGTCACTAACGCCCACAACCCATCCTCTCCACATCTTTAAAGACAGAAATTTCAAATATCATTGTGAACGTGTCTCCTAATTTTCTGCTTGGAAAGAACTGTAATTTTGTAGAAGCTTTCTTTAAAACCGTTTCTCTTCTGTGGAGGATGTACTGTTTTTTCCCATACGGCGTTATTTCAATCTCTTTCCGACTATTGTCGTCCGGCATAAGACTTACATGTAAAGGGCCAGAGTGAATGCTTTTCTGAAACTTTTTTGACGGCTAAAAAATGTAAATGGGCTTATGAATTCAAATTTTATTTCCCATTCTAATATGGTTCTAAGTGCCATTTGCTGTCAGGTTTTCGAACTATTTTATATTCATACTGGCCAGCATTATTTGCGTCTACATTGCGCAGTTGTTCTAGTTTAGGAAACCTTTTGCTGTCGCCAACCTCTTTGCGTTTATAATCCCCATCTTTAGTGTACTCAAAACCATACAAAGCGCCTATCTCACCGTTCTGTTCAAAGTCTGCAACGTCTGCAAGGTCTTTTAATTCTAAGGTTATACACCTTACAGGTGCTAATGTAACTCCTGGGTTCTTCTGGCCCCGCGACATTATTTTTTAGTACAACTTATTATTTTATTTCCAAAACAATGTGCAGGTTATCACATTTTACAACTTTCCCTGTTTTGTCTGCAATTTTTATATTAAATGATCCGACCCTCCCACAAACTAATCTTTTAAACTGTAAATTAGGGAATTGTATAACTTCATAATCGCAATATGCAGCTTTCCCTGACGGAAGAGCTCTTAAAACAGTTGAGGGCCTTCCATCATATAAGTTTTCATCAGTGCTCAGCTCATCCAAATGAACATAGAGTAATGAATGTAATGCAAGATCGAGCGGATTTTCTCCCTCATAAGTAGTTTTGTTTGGTGTAACTGTAAAACTATGAATGGCTCGATTGGCAGTTGTAAAGCCTAACATTTTAGCTAGCTCTCCATCAAAATAGTAACCTACTTCTTCTTCAGGCTTGAATGTTAACATTGTTTTCAGATTCGCATTGTTAAGTTTGAGAGTAATGTCAAAGTTACTCATTGCTTCTTTTAGTGAGCAAAACCCGTAATAACCATCAGGTATTGTTAACTGGCTAACTATGGCCCCTGTTTTGTTAATTTTTTTAATCTTATTATTCTTCTTCGATTCACTTATATTAAACCATACGACTTTGTAAAATATTTCATGAAGCGCAACCATTCTGGTTCCGCAATTGTTATCAATAGCATGTTCTAAAAACGAAGGACGGTCTTGAGTTGTTATTGTTACAAACATTTTTTTAAACGAAATAAAAATGAGTGCATTCAAATATACTAATGCAAAATATTCTGTTGGGCCGCACTACAATCTTAAAAATATAACAACTGACACCCTTATCATTTCTGTGACCCAGACTGACACCTTTCAAGTAAAGGTGAGTACGCCATTAAACAGATATCTTAACCCCCCTATTAAAAAAGACTACATCGCGAAAGTGTGGTTCAGTCATCCGATGCAGTTTTATCAGAACCACTTAAACTTTGCTGTGTTTTGTGCATCAACTGGGTGTGGAGTGTCGTATGCTGATCATTTTAAATCATCCTGATCCTTTGGTGAGGTCAGTGTACAGATTTCATTTTTATTACACCTTCAGACGTATTTTGACTGAACTGCAAGCACCATTACCTAATGACAAACCGTTTAATCCATTCAGCAACAGAATAGACATGAAGGCTTTTAAAAGGATTTGTAACGAATTCAATATTAATGTTAAGACAGACTTTAGACAAAAGTTGGACCTTAATCATGGCTTAGGCACCCCTTATTTTTGGGGCGTGCACAGAAAGTATAACTATGACTGGAATCCTCATTACACATCTTTCTCTTCAGGCACAGGTGTTCACCTCGGGTCCATAGAGCAAGAGCATAAAACAGCATGGACAACATTTATTTTAGACACTTCTAAGGGTCTAACTAAAGCGGGAATAGAACGAATAAACGACTCTATTCGTACTTACGTTTGGTGTTTGCTAGGTTCGCAAGCACAGGCAAGATCGAGCATAACTGATCCTTCTACTGGCTTTGACGCGCAAAAACAGTACTTAGCAATTTAGAGGACGCCATTAATTCTACAGTTGATTTGCCTTCAAGTATTAAAAGGTACCAACATGTTTTGCAATTTGCAAGATCGAAAGTAGACTTTGCTGTTGGCACTGGTTTTACATGCTACCTTCTGACCTCAGACTCCAGATAGGAACAATAATAAACTACAATAATGAAATCCTTGTGGCAAGCAATGAACAGAAAGTCGGAAAAAACGAAATAAATTCTGAGCCAGTAATATTGCAAGCAGTAAACAAACAAGTCGACCCCCCAAGAATAAGTCATCCAATCCCTGTGGTCCAAAGCCCGAAGACCGTTGAAGAAGTCAAAAAAAAATAATGACCATGAATATGAAAAGGACAGCGCTTGTTTTTGGATTAACTTGCTTAGGATTACTCGGTCTTTATTTTACTAAATATTAACCCGACTATTAAGAGAACTAATGTCCATAAGTGCTCGGCCATAAAGCCAAACTACTTTGCCTGCAGTAGACAAAAGCCAGCTAACAATACCCCTCTAATATACCCAGTAAAGCGTCCATGGCTTTACTGGCTAATTTTTTTAATAAACCGCAAGATGATCAAGCTGTTTTTTTTACCCATGATTTATCAGGCGGTGATGGAGGGGGATGGCGATGGAGGCACGCGCACGCACACACACGCGCACACACACACACACACACACACACACCACACACACGCGCACACACACACACACACACCACACACGCACACACACAACACACACACACACACACACGCACACACCACACACACACGCGCGCACGCACGCACACGCACACGCACACACACGCACACTGTCTCTCTGTCGGTCGGTCGGTCTGTCTGTCTGTTTCTATGCCTTTCTCCATCTGGCTGTACTTCCCTCCCCCCTCTTTTCTATTTGCACACAACTTGGATTAATCATCCGGTTGTTGATAATTTTTGCACATCAAGGGCGCGTGTGTGTGTGTGTGTGTGTGTGTGTGTGTGGGTGTGTGTGTGTGTGTGTGTGTGTGGTGTTTTCTTTTTCTTTTTTCTTTTTTCAACCTCAGACAGAATGTGATCACATTGCTGGTACATATTCATCATGTGTTATTGAATGTAATCACGATGATTCACATTTCATGAGGGATGGTGATGTGTGGTAGGCATGTATTGTTATGATCATACTGTAAACATGACCTTGCAAACGGGCATGTTAAACATGTGTAAATATTCACGCTTAATTTATTTTTATTTTTTTTTGAGGGGGGGGGGGGGGGGGTCAACGCCAGAGGGTAGTAACCGGGATACAAGATGGTTTGCGACTTTTGTGCACATTATGTGTGATTTTGCACCGTTGACTTATGACATGGTCACAAAACAATGTATGTTCTTCCGTCTGTCTGTCTGTCTGTCTGTCTCTCCCTCTCTTTCTGTCTCTCTATGTCTCTCTCTCTGTCTCTGTCTCTCTCTCTGTCTCTGTCTGTCTGTCTCCTCTCTCTCTCTCTTCTCTCTCTCTCTCTTCTCTCCTCTCTCTCTCTCTCTCTCTCTCTCTCTCTCTCTCTCTCTCTCTCTCTCTGCACTCACCTCTCAAGTGTATGATTCCATAGATGCACATTAAGATTGTTACCGTTCTCTTTTCCTCGTGAAATGACTTTCCTGTATACATAAGCCGGCAAATCATGTGCACGTGCCATGATGTACAAACAAGAAATGTTTCCTTGTGTATGATAAATGCTTAATTGATAAGCTCTTTAATAGTATTACAAAATGGACCTGCAAATTTAGAGACTTTGTAAAGGTATGAGTTCTAAGTCTCGTAGGAATTGTGAATGCTCTCATAGAAATGAACTCTTGGTATAGAAGGCAGATTTGTAACTCTTGGATGTTGTATCATACATTATTATTATCATTACTATTTTGTTTTTCTTTTGACATGGTCGCAAACTGTTATACACTCCCTAATTTGACTCTGCGTTTCATTCTTGCAAGTTTATATTGCGCGCGCACTCGTACACGTACGAACTGCTTTTGCTTTGGCGGTTGCTTTGGAGGAGGGGGCTGGGGGAGGATGGGGGGGGGGGGGGGAGTATAGAGTCAGACGGAAATTCAAGAAAAGACTCAGACAGCCCCTCTCTCAGGTGAACTGTTTTCTTTCGCTGTGCCGGGTGTAAAAATGGCCCAAACGTTTTCGTCCCTCCCCGCCCTCTTTTTTTCGTTTCCCTCCTGGCTCCCCCACTCTCCCTCCCTCCCTTCTTCTCTCTTTCTCTCTCTCTCTCTCTCTCTCTCTCTCTCTTCTCTCTCTCTCTCTCTCTCTCTCTCTTCAACACTTATGTGCACTTCTCCCCCTCCCCTGATGTAGACTCGTATGAGAAGACTAGAATGTAGTCATTCTACAATATTTATACACAAACGTTTGGGTTTTTGGCATACCATGGACAGGTGATCACCAAAGTGATATATATATATACATTTTTTTTTCTGGGTCAAGTCCAATCGAAAGAAAGAAATAATTTAGATATTAGACTAGCGAAGGTGTTAATGAGATGTTTAACGAAACTTTCTGTCAGTTCCAATTTCTTATGTTTACACACACGTGCGCACGCTCGCGGGGCGCGCGGGCAGATGTGCGCGCGCGCGTGCGCGCACACACACGCGCATTCTCTCTCTCCCTCTCTCTCTCTCTCCTCCCCCCCCCCCCCTTAACTTTCTCTCTCTCTCTCCCTTTAACTTTCATGTAACTGATTGTGCCTTTTATTCAAAACTACTTGAATGGGGGCTGGGATGGGAGCGGGGTGGGGGGGGGGGGGCTGATTTAGACAGGATAGGTGCGGAAAGTTTTTTTTTTAATTATTTTTTTAATGAATTATTTTTGTTTGTTTTGTAAAAGGGGATGAGTGTAATGACTGCTTGATGGACTCTTCAACGAAACTTTTTTCTTTTTTTTTTGGCTTCACGTTGTACACGTGAGCACCATCTTTGACGGTCTTTATATCCTTTTTGTGAATGTGCGATCCGGATGAGATTAATGAACAGCACTCAAGTCGGTTCTTTGCGTGCTGAGCACGTGTTTATTTTGTACGTTTTTGCGTATATTGTTTCTATTTGTGGCATTTCTGTTTAATTGTGTATGGGCTGGGGTATTGTTATTGTTGCTATTCGTATGTTGTTTGTGTTGTCAAGTGTGTGTGAGAAGGATGTGTGTGAATGTGGGGGACAAGGGAATGGAAGATTGTCATGACAAGTTCTGTCCTCTCCCAAGTTTTTTTGGGGGGTGCCCTGTGCTGTGGGCAAAACAATGTCTTTGTTTAAATAATGAACCGTTGCTGCTGTGGGACAAAGCTGTAAAACTAGTTGTAATCGCTACATGGTATAGTGTTATATGTTCTCATAGCCAAATGGACGGTACTAATTCATATCGGGGTAATTACGCAAGCCATGATTACGATGATTGTTCAAATGCATGCTGTTGTAAAGTATATTCCTTTTTGCCTGCCCATTGTGACATTGAACTGGATTCCTGTTTGTTGCTTTTATTCCTCCTGTGGCACTTGATGGTCTTTTATGTAATGTTTTTGACTACAAGGAAAACACCATGGATTCAGTTGGTAACAAGGCAAACATGTTAACAATTTCATCATTAAACTGTCAAGGTCTAGGAAATTATCAGAAAAGAAGAGATGTATTCCATTATTTAAGAAAAAAACAATACTCTATATATTGCCTACAAGATACATTTTGAAAAAGATACAGAAAAGTGTTAAGAGCGGAATGGGGGTATGACTGCTTTTTCTCTCATACAGATCTAATGCTCGAGGAGTAGCAATATTATTTAATAATAATTTCGAATTCAAAATAAATAAGGTGGAAACAGACATGCAGGGTAACTTTATCATCATATTATTTACAACAAATGAAAAGGAACTGTTGCTAGTAAGTGTATATGGACCAAACAAAGACGACCCGCATTCTATGACGAACTCACAAATACGATTAAAAGTACAAAAATGATAACGTTATTGTGGTGGGGGATTTTAATATGGTACTAGAACAGGAAATTGATTGTTACAATTATAAACATATAAATAACCCAAAAGCTAAAAAAAGCAGTTGAAGATATGATACAAGATTTGTCATTAGCAGATATATGGAGAGAAAACAACCCGGATTGTAGGAGATACACTTGGCGTAGACCTACCCCCTTGCAACAAAGTAGGCTAGACTTCTTCCTTCTGTCAGAATATTTAATCTGGTATTTGAAAATACTGACTATTTTACCAGGCTATAGATCTGATCATTCATTAATTACATTAAAACTTAAATTCGGAAAGGAGATTAAAACACAAAACTCTTTGGAAATTTAATTCATCTCTACTAAAAGATAAAGAATATGTAGATGGAATAAATAATCTAATAAAAGAAATAACAGAGGAATACACAGATAAAGATGAGGGAATGATATTAATGCTGACAATAGCCAAGATGAAAACCAGTCGAAAAGCTCAGACCCTAAACAACAGTGTCTGATCGGGTCTTTCTTGATTCTTACTAATGAAGATAAGAGTAAAATCCATCAGTATGCCACAATTAAAAAAAGAGAATCTCAATGTAAAGAAAACAGCCTTATGCAAACTTCAAAGATATTGAGAGTAAAGAACTTAAATCAGAGGAGGATTGAAGACAATTGAGAGAGTAATAGAGAATTGATATTACTAGAGAGAAAAGGTCATGAATGGTTGTACTACTAAGATCAAAAGCAAGATGGGTTGCAGATGGGGAAAAGGTACTAAATATTTCTGCAGCTTAGAAAAGGTAACTTCATTAGCAAACAAATTGTAAAACTACTGGATGGACAAGGTAATACACTGGACAACCCATGAAGTCATAAAAGTTACAGTAAAACACTTTTATGAAGATCTAACCGAAAAAGACCAACTGTGAAATGCAATATTGAAGATTTGGTGATTAAGATACGAAACTAACAGAAGAACAGACTAAATCATTACAGGTGAAATAACAATAAAGAAGCAGGGATTGCATTGAAAAATATGAAGAACGGAAAAAGCCCTGGGTTCGGATGGGTTTGGAGCTGAGTTTTTCAAATGTTTTGGAAACAATTGGTGTGTTTGTAACCCGAGCTCTAAATGAAAGTTCAGAGAAGGCGAACTATCAAACACCCAGAAAGAAGGTATTATAATTTGTATACCCAAAGAAGGAAACCAAAAGAATATGTAAAAACTGGAGGACTATTTCACTTTTAAACTTATATACAAAATTGGCTCATCTTGTATTGCTAATAGGATTAAAAAAGTTCTTCCATCATGATTAGTGAAGACCAGACAGCTTTTGTCCCAAACAGATATATAGGTAGTAACATTAGATTATTTTTGACATAATACACCATCTCAACATAAAAATATCCAGGGATGCTAATTAATTTAGACTTCGAAAAGGCATTGACTTCGTTATGATTGGGATTTCATGCCAAAGTGCTAGAGGGCTGTTAGGTTTAGGTAAAGACATATGTAAATGGATAGAATTATTCTACAAAAACATTAAGTCTATGTTATGGTAAATGGCCAAATATCATCATGGTTCTCAATAGAAAGGGGTTGTAGGCAAGGGGATCCAGTCTCGCCATATATTTTCGTATTGTGTGCAGAAATATTATCCGTAATGATCAAAGAAGAAAATAGTATTGAAGGTATACAAATCGGGGAGAAAGAACACAAGATATCACAATTTGCCGATGCACTCAACTGATGAACACAGGGAATAAGAAATCATTCGAAAATCTATCGAGATTCTTGATAGGTTTGGGAAAACATCAGGTTTATTCTTAAACAAAGAGAAAACACAAGTAGTTTGGCTTGGAAGACAAAAGCATAGTGAAATAAGATATATGGAACATTTAAAGATGATCTGGAATCCAAATGAATTCAAAATATTAGGAATTTGGTTTACTCAGGACTTAACACACATGGAAAAAAGAAACTACAATGATAGAATGATAGAAGTGAAGGCACTATTTAAAATTTGGCTTAAGAGAATCATTACCCCTTTAGGAAGAATTGCTGTCTTAAAATCATTAATTCTGTCAAAACTAACTTACCTATGGTTGATGCTTCCAAATCCACCTGACACATTTGTTAAAGAATTACAAGACTTATGTTACTGGTTTGTATGGAATAAAAAACAAGACAGAATTAGTCGAAAAACGGTTATTTAAGATGTACAGGATGGTGGGTTGAATCTTACCTGACATACATGCTCTCATCACTGCATTAAAATTAACATGGATAAAAAGACTGAGACAAAACAACACACAGATGGAGAGACATGTTGATTTTCTCATACCCAATTATGGAGAACATTGAGAATTACTCCCCAAATCATCTGTGCAACATCACTCAAGACAATGTTTTCTGGAAACATGTATTCATGTCGTATACGCAGTTCTACTACAAAATAAACCAGAAAATGCTAGAGAACTACTTGCAGAACCAATTCTTTACAATGAACATATTAAAATAGGAAATAAACTGATAAAACACAAAACTGGAACAACGAAATGTATTTAGAGTATCTGATTTTTTCAAACCAATGGAGATTCACTATCCATGAGGAATTCAGAACAAAGTATAATATTGAATAGATTTCTATTCTTATGGTGGATGCATATTATCCATTAAAAAATACATCAGAGAACAAGGGTTTGAGAATGAGATAAAAGATAACATTGAAACAGAAGTCAACACAAGCACTAAAGAAAATATATTCTGTAGTAAAGGTTCCAAAACGTATTACAGAGTTATAGTAAAAGATAACTGGGAACCAAACTGTTGTGCAAAATGGACAAAGAAGCTAAATAGACAGATACCTTGGAAGAAATGCTTTAGAAAAATGCATTCAAATTAAGGATATTAAGCTAAAATGGATGCAAATAAGAATAGTGCATCGAATAATTGCAACGAATGTAGCTCTGAAAGAAATGGGAATAGTAGAAAGTTATAACTGTAGTTTCTGTGAAGAGGAAAAAGACAGCATCGAACATGTGTTCTGGAGATGCATACATGTCAATGAATTCTGGAAATCATTGCAAGATTAATAAAAGGAAAGTGTTTACACAGCGAATAATCTGTCTCTGACTGAAACACTATACTATTTGGAGCAGATGACAATTCCACAACTGATACAACATTCGATCTTGTAATTCTAATAGCCAAACACTACATTTTTAGCTGTAAAATAAACAAATGTAAGCCTTCATTAACAGTATTTCTAAAAATCTAAAGAGAAGATATAATCTTGAAAAATACATAGCAGCTGTACAACTGAATCTGCTAAAATTTAACACTAACTGGATTAATTATGAAGTATTATTTGAAAATGAATAAACAAAATCATAAGTTACCTGGATTTAACATATGCATATGTATGTATATCATTAAATCCAAAAAGGAGAGAGTGGGGGTGGGGGTGGGTGGGGAGGGGAGGGGGTGTAAGTGGAGTGAGCGGGTGTGTCTGTTTGCCATTATGTGATTGTAGTTTGTAAGAACACAGAGGATTGTGCTTTGTGATTTTTGTTTGTTTGTGTATGTGTTTGTATATCCAACAAAAAGAAAACAACCTTTCCTCGGCATACATTGAACTCGCACTCAAATCCATTCAAACCGAAAAAAAGATAACTCATTTCTAATATGTTTCACTGATTATTTACTACAATATTGTCAAACATGTACAGATTATGATTAATAACACACAAAACATGTGGTAATTTGCATCCGGAAATGTACAGCAAAAGAAAGATCATGTTGATGAAAAGAATGGAGAAGAGAGAAAGAAGGAACTGTGGAATGGAAGACGGAATGAGGAAAGAAATAAAAAATGCATTAAAAAAAAATAAAATAAAATAAAATTCCATATAGCGTCGGCCTTGCTTCTGGGATATGTTGTATGATGAATCACTCTTTCGTAATATATTGCTAATTTTGACTGATATTGTTGCTCAATCAGCCTTGCTAAATCAGGGTTGCTAACAACGTCAAACTCTAACGAGATGTCGGAAATGCTGTACTTTGCTTCGGTGTTGATGATCTGATAACGCGTTTGTATTCATTAAAAGTTAGTTTATATGACAATCTGTCTTTTAATGCTCCTTGAAAGTATGGCGCATGCGCTTTTAACAACTCAAAATTCTAAGGGAATGGAAAAGCGATTTCATCGAAAAATTTACAGCTACATGCTTTTTGCCGTCTGGGTAGCATTTTCGGCGTCTATTCTATGTTTTAGTCCATCATCATTTTCAATTCCTTGAAACGCAAGATCAGCCCTTTCATTCTCGGTTAGCCATAGATCAGAATAGGTTAAAAATATGTCTGCATTGTGTAAAGAAAATACTTCTTGCCCCTCAAGTTTTATAGAAATTTTCTTAACGATTGCCCGTCTAGATTCTGGACAACTGTCCTGTTTGGGTCTGTTTCTGATGTGAGTTCTATTTTGAAAGTAAGTCGTGCAGAGCCTGGCACAATCACTTCATCCGCTCCTAGGTCTGGAAATCTGACAGTAAGAATTTGATCCGCATCAATAGTAGATGGATTATTTGGAACAGTATATTCCGTTTATTTCCCTTCACGGCTAGGGGTTTTTTTCAGTTTTCTATGCGGGTTAAGAATCGAGCCATATGCTTGTGTCATTTTTATAAAACAAAATAAAAAGTTAATTATTTAAAAACATGGCAGGCATTGAGGTGAAGAAGATTATGGTATTCCTTATCTTGGAGACGACATGAGTGAAACGGCTCCTTTGATACGCATCGCTCAACGGCCTCAATGTGGCATGAATTAACAGAACCTAAGGTCATATCATTTTACAGAAGTTTAGGCCAAGAACCTCCCCAATTTATAGCCCCTGATGATTTTGTAAAGATGATGAGGGCCATTTGTATTTTAAAGACGAACGAGGAAAACGTTTTCAGCTTACACATGAACGAAACCCATCAAGTTTGTAGGTTTGAGTACAATTAACCAAAGACTTAAGGCAAAAGATCGAGATCGCCTTGGCATTCCTAAACCACAAAAAAAAAAGATAGGGAGGCAGTTGCTAAACTTCAAACATGAAACAAGAACTCCCAACAGGTAACCAAATGCAAAACATTGAACTTCAAGATTTAATTCCAACAGCAGGCAAAATAACAAATGTAATAGAAACCAGTCTTTCAGAAGAAACAGCATTAAAAACAATTAATGATTCCCCAATACCCCCGCAAGAATTAGAGGCCATTGATCGTGCTGTAAGAAAAATTAGAGGCGAATTAACAGACAATTTAGCAGACTGGGTGAAATAGATAAGAAGATAAAAAGAGAAAAGAAAAAACTTGTTGAGGCTGATGACGCCAACTTAGGGCCTGGTGTTAAAGAAAGAATAACCCAAAGACTAAAAGAAAGATCAGCAAGACTAAAAGCGGCGTCTACTAACCGGGACCAATTACGAACTCAAGTGATCAGAATAAGAGAAACTATCCAAAGAATTTTATATGAAGACACAACGCTAGCAGAAAGAATAAAAACACTGTTTAGAGAGCAAGGTGTCACATTAGCGAGGCGTTATAACGGCCTTAGGATTTGCAATAAGTACACTAGTGATGGCTATTACAGGCGGCGGTGGAGGTCAAAAGCCTAGTGCCTCCATCGCCATCACCTCCACCTGATAAATCATGGTAAAAAAACAACTTGATCATCTTGCGAGTTTATTAAAAAAATTAGCTGGTAAAGCTATAGACTCTTTACCAGGTATATTAGGGGGTATTGTTAGCTGGCTTTTGTCTACTGCAGGCAAAGTAGTTGGCTTTATGGCCGAGCACTTATGGACATTAGTTCTCTTAATAGTTGGGTTAATATTTAGTAAGATAAAGACTGAGTAATCCTAGGCCAGTTAATACAACAACAAGTGCTGTCTTTTCATATTCATGGTCATTATTTTTAACTTCAACAGTCTTTGGGCTTTGGGCCTCAGGGATTGGATGACTTAATCTTGGGGGGTCATCGTGTTTTTTTATTGTTTGTAATATTACTGGCTCAGAATTTATGTCGTTTTTTCCAACCTTCTGTTCATTGCCTGCCACAAGGATTTCATTGTTGTAGTTTATTATTGTTCCTACCTGGAGTCTGAGGTCAGAAGGTAGCATATATAAACCAGTGCCAACAGCAAAGTCTACTTTCGATCTTGCATATTGTAAAACATCTTGGTACCTTTTAATACTTGAAGGTAAATCAACTGTAGAATTAATGGCGTCCTCTAAATTTGCTAAGTATTGTTTTTGTGCATCAAAGCCAGTAGAAGGATCAGTTATGCTCGATCTCGCTTCTGCTTGCGAACCTAGCAAACACCAAACGTAAGTACGAATAGAGTCGTTTATTCGTTCTATTCCGCTCTAGTTAGGCCCTTAGAAGTGTCTAAGATAAATGTTGTCCATGCTGTTTTATGCTCTTGCTCTATGGACCCGAGGTGAACAGTTGTGCCTGAAGAGAAAGATGTGTAAGGAGGATTCCAGGCATAGTTATACTTCTGTGCACGCCCAAAAATAAGGGGTACCTAAGCCATGATTAAGGTCCAACTTTTGTCTAAAGTCTGTCTTAACATTAATATTGAATTCGTTACAAATCCTTCAAAAGCCTTCATGTCTATTCGGTTGCTGAATGGATTAAACGGTTTGTCATTAGGTAATGGTGCTTGCAGTTCAGTCAAAATACGTCTAAATGTGTAATAAAAATGAAATCTGTACCTGACCTCACCAAAGGATCTGGATGATTTAAATGATCAGCATACGACACTCCACACCCAGTGTTGCACAAAACACAGCAAAGTTTAACTGGTTCTGATAAAACTGCATCGGATGACTGAACCACACTTTTGGGATGTAGTCTTTTTTAATAGGGGGGTTAAGATATCTGCTTAATGGAGTACTCACCTTTACTTGAAAGGTGTCAGACTGAGTCACAGAAATGTCGAGGGTGTCAGTTGCTATATTTTTAAGATTGTAGTGCGGCCCAACAGAATATTTTGCATCAGTATATTTAAACGCACTCATTTTATTTCGTTTAAAAAATGTTTGTAACAATAACAACTCAAGACCGTCCTTCGTTTTTAGAACATGCTATTGATAACAATTGCGGAACCAGATATGGTTGCGCTTCATGAAATATTTTACAAAGTTGTATGGTTTAATATAAGCAAAGCCAAGGAGAATAACAAGATTCTAAAAGTTACCAAATCAGGGACCAAAATTAGCCAGTTAACAATACCTGATGGTTATTACGGGTTTTGCTCACTAAAAGAAGCAATGAGTAACTTTGACATTACTCTCAAACTTAACAATGCAAATCTAAAAACAATGTTAACATTCAAGCCTGAAGAAGTATCTTACTTTTTTGATAGAGAGCTAGCTAAAATGCTAGGCTTTACAACTAGCAATCTACCCACTCATAGTTTTAGTGCTGCGCCAGATGAAACTACGTTTGAGGGGGAAAGTCCGCTCGATCTTGCATTACATTCATTACTCTATGTTCATTTAGATGAGCTGAGCACTGATGAAAACTTATATGATGGAAGGCCCTCAACTGTTTTAAGAGCTCTTCCATCAGGGAAAGCAGCATATTGCGATTATGAAATTATACAATTCCCTAATTTACAGTTTAAACAATTGGTTTGTGGGAGGGTCAGATCATTTAATATAAAGATCACAGACAAACAGGAAAAGTCGTTAAAATGTGATAACCTACAATTGTTTTGGAAATAAAATAATTAGTTGTTCTAAAAAATGTCGCATGGACCAGAAGAACGGGAGTTACATTAGCGCCTGTAAGGTGTATAACCTTAGAATTAAAAGACCTTGCAGACGTTGCGGACTTTGAACAAAACGGTGAGATAGGCGCTTTGTATGGTTTTGAGTACACTAAAGATGGTGATTATAAACGCAAAGAGGTTGGCGACAGCAAAAAGTTTCCTAAACTAGAACAACTGCGCAATCTAGAAGCAAATAATATGGCCAGTATGAATATAAAATAGTTCGAAAACCTGACCTCAAATGGCACTTGGAACCATATTTAGAATGGGACAAAAAATTTGAATTCATAAGCCCATTTACATTTTTTTAGCCGTCAAAAAAGTTTCAGAAAAGCATTCAACTCTGGCCCTTTACATGTAAGTCTTATGCCAGACGACAATAGTCGGAAAGAGATTGAAATAAAGCCGTATGGGAATAAACAGTACATCTCCACAGAAGAGAGAAACGGTTTTAAAGGATGCTTCTACAAAATTACAGTTCATTCGCAAATGAAATTAGGAGATGCGTTCACAATGATATTTGAAATTTCTGTCTTAAAAGATAAGGGGAGGGATGGGGTTGTGGGCGTTAGTGACGTCCTTCTAAAAGGAATTCTAATTAGCTGGCGAAACTTAGACGTTGAAAAACTTAAAGTTTACCGTCGTCATTCTTCACAATGGCGAGGATATTAAGGTCATAACAACAAGCAACAAAATCAATATTAGTCTAAATAGAAACAATCTTACAGAACTGAATTGGATTAATCTTACGCATTTAGGCCTCATAGGATTTTATTATACTGAACAGGTTTTGACGGAGAGCATGATAAAAATAATAACTGGATTAGATTAAATTCTGTTATAAAACTATGGAGCAGTTAAACTTTATGACAAAAACCCCTCATTGTTCATTAATTTGTGGACAAACTGGTTGTGGGAAAACAATATTTGTCCTCAACCTATTACAAACAGTTTATCGTTATAATTTTGATTATATTGTGATTTTCTGTCCAACACTTAAAAGGAACAAAGCATATCATGATAGAAGGTTTATATGGACAGACGATGACGTATATTTAGTTGATCCTAGCACTAAACTGAGTGAGTGTTTAGAATACTTTTATAAAGTGTTTGAGGGAACGCAGACACTCTTTATTATAGATGACTGTTCAGCAGAAAAAGATATAGTTAAAAAGAGAAAACACTTTGTCAAAACTGGCTTTCAGCGGAAGACATGATGGGATAAGTGTGTGGATTTTATGTCAAAAATATAACTCCGTTCTAAA
>JAFLJL010018388.1:45834-50834 GCA_018398815.1 Conus ventricosus | reverse complement strand
ACACGAAGGTGGAACCATAAGGTGTGTGGTGGTGTGGTCCTCTGTCGTGTTCTGTTTCGTCACTTTTGACACACAGATAAAAGGATGAGGCTCTGAGGAAGGTTGAGGGTAGGATGAGAGGGGTGGGGGGGGGGGGGGGGGGGGGCAGGGGGGAGGGACGAAGACAGGGGGTGGTAGTAAGGGCGGAGAGACGGCATTGAAGAATGTGGTGTGGGTAGGTTTGAACCTGGCAGCGTGCAGTGACCGTGTAGACTTGTAGAGGGCAGTGTTATGTTGTGAGCTGGTTTGTCCTTTAGCGTCACGTTATCATCCCACGGAGTCAGGTTTGTTGTTCGTTTGCTTTTTTGTTTCGTGTTGTTTTTGTTTGTTTGTTTGTTTGTTTGTTTGTTTGTTTGTTTGTTTGTTTGTTTCGTGTTGTTTTCTTTTGGAGTTTGTTTGTTTTTCTGTGTTTCTTTCACATCAGGTAGAGTGTCTTATCAGTTCAAGCAAAGCAAACAATTTTGCACACCACTCTCTCTCTCTCTCTCTCTCTCCCTCTCTCTCTCTCTCTCTCTCTCTCTCCCTCTCTCTCTCTCTCTATCTCTCTCTCTCTCTCTCTCTCTCGTCTCATGCACAGATGTGTGCATACACGCAAGCACGTACTGTTACGCACATAAACGCCGTGCCCTCAGACACACACACACACACACACACACACACACACACAACACACACACACACACACTCACACACACACACACACACACACACACACACACACACACACACACACACACACACACACTCACTCACTCACTCACACACACACACACACACACACACACACACACACACACACACACCACACAACACACACACACTCACACACACACACACACACACACCACACACACACACACACACACACCACACACTCACACACACACACACACACACACACACACACACACACACACACACACACACACACACATACTCACTCACTCACTCACACACACACACACACACACACACACACACACAACACACACCACACACACACACACACACACACACACACACACACACACACCACCTATCTTCCAATTTACGAGCAGAGAAGATACGGTGGTTGATCAGTCAGCAACAAACAAAATACGATTGTTTACGACAAGGGAAATACGGTTTTCCCAACAAATGGAGTGGGACTGTTGATCAGTTTAGCAACAAAAGGAGATGACGTTTCTGACCAGTTTACCATACAACGTGATAGGGTTGGTGATCATCTGACCAAAAAAAAAAAAGGAGACAGAATTGATGATAAGTTTACCAACAAGAGGTGGGATTCATGATAAGTTTACCAACATAGGAAATGAATCGCTTGTCAGCTTTCGAGAAAAAAGAAAGTAATAGATAACTGTTGATCAGATTATCATCAAAGAATACATCAACGATTATCAATTCAGCCAGAAATTGAATTATTGACCAGTTTACCAACACAGGATACAAGATGTTGGTCTTTTTTTTCTTTCTTTTTTTTTAACAAACAAAAGTGATAGACTGGTTGACAATTTTGTCAACAAAGGAAATAGGACGTATTATCAATTTAGTAGCAAATGGGATATGATTGCTGACAAGCGAGCCAGCACAAGAGACAGGCTAGCTGATCAGTTTACCAACAAGGAGGCAGGGGTCACGGATATGCAAACAAGGAAACTATACAGGATTTTTGTTAAAGCTCTTCACCAGCAAAGGTGATATTACTGTTGATAGTAGACATGGAAATGTTGATCAGTATATAAACAAAGGAACTAGTATTGTTGAACAGAGGAGATGCGATTGTTCATCAGTTTGCCAAATCAGTTTATCACAGAATTAGATATAATTGTTGATTAGTTCAAAAACAAAGGCGACAGGATTGTTGATTAGTCTAATAACGAAGGAGAATGAATTGTTTAACAGTACATCAGCAACGAACATAGGATTGTTCATACGTTCACAAACAAAGGAGACAGGATTATTAGTCAGTTTACTAACAAAGCAAGCAGAATTTTTTTTAACATCAGTTTACCATTAAAGGAAAAGGCTGCTGATCAGATTACCAACAAATGAAATAGGATTGTTGATCATTGACCAGTCTAGCGGCAAAGGAGGGATTGATTGGTAATAAGTTTACCAACAAAGGAGATGGGATTGTTGATCAGTTTTCCAACACAGGACAAAGGATTGTCGACTTGTCGACAAAGAAAGACGATGGGACAGTTGATCACTTTATTAACCAAGCAGGCGTAATTGTTGATAAGCTTATTAACAAATGAGATGGGATTGTTAGTCAATTTACACCAAGCAGGTGCGATTCTTGATAAGCTTACCAACAAAGCAGATAGGATTGTTGGTCAGTTTACAACAAGCAGGCGTAATTTTGATAAGTTTATTAACAAAGGAGAGAGGATTGTTATCACTTTACAGCAAGCAGGCGTAATTGTTTATAAGCTTATTAACAAAGGAGAGAGGATTGTTGGTCAGTTTTCAGCAAGCAGGCGTAATTGTTGATAAGCTTATTAACAAAGGAGAGAGGATTGTTAGTTTACAGCAAGCAGGCGTAATTGTAGATAGGAGACAGGATTGTTAGTCAGTTTACAGCAAGCAGGCGTAACTGTTGATAGGAGAGAGGATTGTTAGTAGTTTACAGCAAGCAGGCGTAACTGTTGATAGGAGACAGGATTGTTAGTCAGTTTACAGCAAGCAGGCGTAATTGTAGATAGGAGACAGGATTGTTAGTCAGTTTACAACAAGCAGGCGTAATTGTTGATAGGAGACCAGGATTGTTAGTCAGTTTACAGCAAGCAGGCGTAATTGTAGATAAGAGACAGGATTGTTAGTCAGTTTACAGCAAGCAGGCGTAATTGTTGATAGGAGAGAGGATTGTTAGTCAGTTTACAGCAAGCAGACGTAATTGTTGATAGGAGACAGGATTGTTAGTCAGTTTACAGCAAGCAGGCGTAATTGTTGACAGGAGACAGGATTGTTAGTCAGTTTACAGCAAGCAGGCGTAATTGTTGATAGGAGACAGGATTGTTAGTCAGTTTTCCAAGAAACGGATACAGTTTTGGGCTGGTTTGTCCACAACGGAAGACACAGAGATGGTCGATGTTTTGTCATGTCAGGGACGTCATGGAGTCCAGCATTGTGCGCAACACACCCTACGAGATCATCCCTTTCTCCAACGACACTCTGAAGGGACAGTTCCTCGTGAGGAGTCCACGTCAAGAGCTCTCCAACCCGTGAGAATTAATCGATTAATCAAACTGCTTCAAGCACTGGACCAGTCAAACCCATCAAAGGTGAGAACAACACTTTGTTGTTACGCTTGGTCGATCAGTGACCTCATTACTTTGTAGTGGCACAAACGATTTTGTACAGGAAAGCAGTACAACAGATGGATCTGTCACGTGACACACAATCATACTGAAATAGACTGAAACGTCCGCCCTTATACACCTTTTGAAGTCCAAATGTTTGGGATCGAACTGTACAGGTCCAAAATATACGCCATTCGTGTTTTAACACCTCACGAAAGCGAGGATGGTTTCATACAATGGCTGCCAATTTCGTTTCAGCTTCATGACCCTAAAACAGCTCGAGAAAACAAATCATCTGAGATAACAAACACCGTTGCCATCTTTCTTCTTCATTGCAAGTAAAATAACGGTCGCTCTAAACTATCATCGACGTACTAGCCGCCGTGGCGAAGTGGTTGGCGTCGCGGACTCCCGACTTGGAAGTCGTGGGTTCGATTCCTATCAGAGTTTATGTGGGATTTTTCTGCTCCGAACGGCTCCTACCCAGAGTTGAGTTTGCTACGGGCTCAGCTGGGAAGACTGGGACCACACAGTCGAGTTTCTTCCACTTTATATGGATGCGTCTCTGAGAGTGTTGCTCAAATTTCATGACCAGCGCTGCAGGTGTCTGTATCTCTCGGGCATGGTCGACGCCGGGATATATCATAAAAGGAAGCGTAGAGTACAGCCCTGTCATGCAGTCTCAGACCGGAATGGAAATCCATAGCATCATCTCAGTCATCCTCATTCTCATCGATCAGCTTTGAAAAAATAAAGTCTAAAAAAAATTTTTTAAAAAACCTATCATCTACGTTGTTCGGGTGTCTCACCTCAAACGTTGGACATGTTCGAAAACCGGTGAGAGTTTTGTTCGCTGTCGCCTTGTTGAAAATCACGCTTGTCGAGAGTCAGAGGACATGCCTAAGAGCAAGCAAGAGCTTGACTGAGACTTGCCGAATGAGAAGAGACCTTTAATGTCCAGCCAGTATGCATCAAATTGGACACTGAGCCCTGGAACATGTCATTGTCTTTTAGGAGCTATGCTTCTCCAAGACATAGAGCGTGTTCAGAAACGAGACTAGCACGGGTATTCGGTTTTCGTAAGTAGCATTCGTTTGGAGTTAGGGGCGTGTATTTATTTCATCATGGGAGGAAGAGTTATCCTACTTGTTTGTTATTTATTGTTTACTGTTCCCTGCCTCAATTAAGATCTGCTTTCGTTTCAATCAAATCGAGGCTACCTGTATTTGTTACTGTTTGTTTCCCTGTACTTGTCGGACTATATTCAAGATCGAAGAGGCTGTGGCAGTCTTGAATGCATATTAAAAATGTGTTCATTTCTCCAGTTGTTGTTGCTGTGCAGATGTGTCCAGTACGACGTATACAGGCAAGCTTGCAACATCTTTTTTCGGGGGATGTTCCGTGTTTGGTGTGTGTGCTCTGTGTTGTCATTTTATTTCTGTCAGGCGATTTGGAATCAAAAGCAGCATTCGTTTGGAGTTATGGGCATGTGACTACTTCATCATGGAAGCAAGAATTACCCCACTTGTTTGTTATTTACTGTTCACTGTTCCCTGCCTCATTTAAGATTTCCTTTCGGCACATTTTTTATATTTCTGCTACATTCTTGTTCCCCCGGAAGGGGGGGGGGGGGGGGGGAGGGGGAAAGGGGGGAAAAGG
>JAFLJL010018388.1:40000-44834 GCA_018398815.1 Conus ventricosus | reverse complement strand
CCAGTTAAAAACTTTTCCGACCCACCCCACCCGTCACTACACAACACAACTATCTGTATCATACAACCATGTAAACACATACAGACAATTTCATAAATCGCACCCCCTGTTCTTCAGTTATTTTTAAATTAGCCAGGAAAGACAATATTCCACTATTCAGTTTGCACACTTATAACCTAAAGAGCAAATATAAGCGTCCATAACTTGCCAGCATTCCTTGGCTGATCGTCAGTTTCTCTCATCCACTGTACGACCACGAGCTGAAGCTGCCACACTGTTGTGTCCTCCCCGATTGGCCAAATCCCAGTTGGGGACACTGGCAACGTAGCTTGAGTCGCACCCTCACACCGATTCTCCCGGACTCCACCGTACTTCGCCCTCTCCACGGAAAGGGCTCCTGTCGGCCTCTCCCACAGGTCTTCTCTGGCTGCAAACACCCCACCGTTGTCTGGCAGCTCCCTGTCTAGACTCCAACGGGCTGTCACGTCTTGCTGTCGACTGCCCCCACACGGAGACAATTCTTTCTCGTCGTCGGCTCCGAGGCTACAGCAACCTCCACTGTCTTACGTCCCCACCCAGGAGACAACAAGGCGACAGCTAACCTCTGCTTCACGCTGTATTTTCTTGAGCCCTCAGCAAGACGGGCGAGTTCACTTCCCATAAGTGAGTCACACCCTTCCTGGTTTTCCAAGCACCTTATATTCGTTCTCAAAGAAAGAGAGAACCCGAGTTTAACTGGCTCAACCAAGGGAATCACTGGCACACACACATCACACGATTTGTACCAATAAATCCCCAAGTTATTTTATTCCACCAATGAATCACTAGTCACCTACACATACACACACACCACAGCCGCTAGCGCCAACAAAGATTTGGGGCACCCAGTGGTTAATGCATAACCTCCTATTCAAACTCATGTTCGATTCCCCCAAGCTACCCATTGAACTAACAGCCTGGACCTCTCTACCAGCCATGACTGATGCTTCAAGTATTTACTACCTCTATAGACAACAAGGCGCAAACCACTCGATAGGCCGCAGCCTTCCATTCATTCCTCAGAACAGGGACGACTGAATGGTCGCTGTACTCTGCCGCAGGCTGACGGTCACCTACCCGTGACGGTCACCTGACACGATCGCCTTCCTTCAGGCCCACGGAGAGCCAGTGAATAGCAGTGCTCAAAGTGGACACTCTTCTCTACCAGGACTGGCAGGTCGCCAACTCCTTGTCACTACCCCTCGGACAATGCGAAACACTTCCCAGCACTCTCCCTCCTTCAGTATACGACTCGGGGTATCCCCCCCTGGTGATGCCTGAATTCGCACACTTGAAGACCCAAGGAACATGCTCTCAACAACAGCAACTACCCTTAATTTGCCTAAATGCTCGAGAACATTCGGCCGACTCATGACACACATGAAACGTGTCAACCCTTTTCCTTTTCCTGGTGTTTTCTGTAAATATGAAACGTGTGGCCCTTTCCATGGTGTTTCAGTAAACATGAAACGGGTTGGCCATTTCCCTGTGCTTCAGTAAAAAATGAAATGTGTCAGCCCTTTTCCTAGCGTTTCAGTAAACATGAAATGTGTCAGCCCTTTTCCGAGCGTTTCAGTTAAAAATGAAATGTGTCAAGCCCTTTTCCTAGCGTTTCAGTAAACATGAAATGTGTCAGCCTTTTTCCTAGCGTTTCAGTAAACATGAAATGTGTCAGCCCTTGTCCTAGCGTTTCAGTAAACATGAAATGTGTCAGCCCTTTTCCTAGCGTTTCAGTAAAAATGAAATGTGTCAGCCCTTTTCCTAGCGTTTCAGTAAACATGAAATGTGTCAGCCTTTCTCTGGTGTTTCAGTAAAGATGAAATATGTCAGCTCTTTCTCAGATGCTTCAGTAAAGATGAAACGTGTCAGCCTTTTCTCTGGTGTTTCAGTAAAGATCAAACGTGTCAGCCTTTTCTCTGGTGTTTTAGTAAAGATGAAACGGTCAAGCCTTTTCTCTGATGTTTCAATAAGGATGAAACATGTCAGCTCTTTCTCTGGTGTTTCAGTAAAAAGGAAACGTGATCAACCCTTTTCTGGTGTTTCAGTAAAGATGAAATGTGTCAGCCCTTTTTCTGGTGTTTCAGTAAAGATGAAAATTAATGTGTCAGCTCTTTTCCTGGTCTTTCGTAAGGTTGAAATGTGTCAGCTTTTTTCAAGGTGTTTCCGTAAAGATGAAATGTGTCAGCTTTTTTCCTGGTGCTTCTGTAAAGATGAACGTGTCAGCATTTTTCCTGGTGTTTCCGTAAAGATGAAACGTGTCAACCCTTTTCTCTGGTGTTTCAGTAAAGAGAAATATGTCAGCTCTTTCCTTGGTTATTCAGTAAAGGCGAAATGTGTCAGCCTTTTCCCTGGTGTTTAAGTAAAGATGAAAATTAATGTGTCAGCCCTTTCTCTGGTGTTTTTTTTCAGTAAGAATGAAATGTGTGAAGGCTTTCCCTGGTGCTTCAGTACCTATGTACCTTCCGTTAAGATCCCCAGTGCCGACTAGAAAATTCCTTTCATCTTTCAGGCCATCCTATGAGACTCCACTGGGCTATAGGGAATCCAAGCAGAGCAGTGATATTTCAGATAATGAATGATATGATTTGAAATAACCGATGAATGAATTTGATGAATGAATCATGAATGTGCTGTTACTTTACAATATTTTTTTCCACATCATGTATTCATGTATTGTCAGGCTCCTGACGTCACTGAGACTGTAATTGACAGGCATGCGCGGCTCCAGACGTACCTGCAGGATCCAATTTAGCCAAACCGATCCAAGGATTCGTCAAGCCCGCCATCGCCATCTTCAAGGGCATCAAGGCATAGCCGTGAGAGGAAGTGGATCAGTGAGTCTGATGTTGATGAAGACATCTCGAACTTGTAAGACGATGTCAGCTACCTGTTCAACGTGCGCCACGCAGCCCTTAGCATCACAAGCCACATCACGTTCCGGAGTATATTTCTGTCAGCCTCCCATAGACATCTCCACCAATACACCTCTTCCAGCTCCCTGCACCGTATGGAACAGGAACAGACAAACGCCTAGTGCATGTCATTTAGGTCAAACGCCTAGTGCAATGTCATTTAGGTCATGATCTACGGTAGGGAAAAAATGGAGCAGAGAGACAAGAATAAACCAGGCTGATCAGGTGACCGAGGTGAAAGGAGGTTAAGAAGAAAATGAGGACTGCCCAGAATATTCAGACAGATTTTTGGCGAAATATTGCTGGTCAAATGTCGAATTTAAATGGCCATACTTGATATGAATGAATGAATGCATGTGTATACTTGTTATGTATTATGCTATGCATAACAAACAAAATTATGCGTGTCTGTCCATGCTGTACGTCTGAGATAGATTATACATATGCACACCAGGCACGCGTATACATATCAGTCCTTGTCTACTCCAAGGGAGTGAAAAGGGAGACAAACGCTCAAACAGGATGAAAAGCGAAAGATTCATTGGTCCGTGTCTGGTCTCACACTCAGCAACTGCCTAAGAGCGTCTGAAACCGGAGGAGTGGAGGAAGCGGTTGCGAAGTCTTATGTGGCGTCCCAACGGTCTTCAGGTTTCCGGGGTAGATAGGGAGATAGAGGACACCACCCACCGAACTCTATCCCAACCATGTTAGCTGCATCGTCGCTGACCTAAAACTTTAGTGGCCTTCGAGGTCGGCCAGCTTACGATCAAGATAACAAGGGAGAAATGGCAGAATAAACAGTCTTTTCTCGACCAATGAGAATCCATAACGAAAGTGTCAACCCTGTAGATTTTGGAGAATTTCAAAGCAGAATGATTGTCACTGGAAGTTACAACACGGAGATAAATGTTGATATACTGTCCTGCTAAATGAAAACATATTTCAAAGATAAAGACCTGGACCTATTGGTCTTTTTACGCTGATAAACGAACACAACAAATTTCAAAGATACGAGCCGGACCTTTTGGTCTTTTGACATCTGATAAAAAAAACCAACAAAATTTCAAAGATAACGACCTGGACCTTTTTGGTCTTTTGAAGCGAAAATAACACAAAAAAATTTCAAAGATAACGACCTGGACCTTTTGGTCTTTTGAACCTAAAAGGGGGGCGGCCCCAGCAAACAAGGAAGGAAAATGACTAAGAAAGGGACCACCACCCCACCACCACCCACCCCCCCCCCCGAAAAAAGAGGGGGGGAAAAAATGCGGGGAAAACATGTTCAGTTCGATTAAAAAGCTTGACCAGGTTTTTCAAACAGAGGGGGTCTGTGGCGAGAAAAAAAAAAGAGGGGGGGAGGGGATTTAAAGTTCAAAAAAAAAGGACACTTAGATAAATATTGAATCCCACATGACAACCTGGGGAATCACCCTCTCTGGGAATAAGACCTTTAGTGAAAGCTGGGAGGGGGATAGCTCATTTGTAGAGCCCCGGGGCTCGAATTTTTTGGGACCGGGGGTTTGCGGGTTCGAACCCCCCGGGCCCGTTTTGGTCCCAGGGGGATTTTTCCTCAAAATTAAAGTTGGTTCTGACTCCATTTTAAAAAAAAAAATCCTTTTCAAATGAGACTGAAAACCGGGGTTGCGGGGGTGTGAACGCACGAAAACTTTCCACCACAAAACCCCCATCCCCAAACTTTGGGAAGAGAAGGCCAGTTTAGCCGTTGGTAGGATGACACGTTACACGTAGCTGCACCCTGCGCGAAAAATTTAAAGGGGAAAAAAAAAAATGAAAAACGACATCGACGTGACAGGGGGAAATACTGGATGACACGGGAAATGACGGGCTGAAGCGCCAGCAGGCACCTTCCTGGGCAATCCCCA
>JAFLJL010018388.1:10000-27500 GCA_018398815.1 Conus ventricosus | reverse complement strand
CCGCCGGGTTAATGAACGCAACCAGCAGAACTGCGTCGACGAGGCACCTCCGCATGGTGGCGGCAATGTCATGGTATGGGGGGCCATCAGCAACACAGGCAGGAGCCAGCTGGTGCGCGTGGAAGGTCACCTGACAGCCCAGCAGTACGTCCAGGTCATTGTTCAGCCACACGTCCTGCCTCTAATGGCCACTCCCAGGCCTGTTCCAGCAGGACAACGCCAGCCCCACACAGCACGCCTGACCACAGCCTTCTTTACCGCCAACAACATCAACACCCTGGCCTGGCCCTCTCTTTCCCCGGATTTGAATCCTATTGAGCACGTTTGGGACGTTTTGGACACACGCCTGAGAGTGAGGGCCAACGCCCCAGCGACTCCAAATGAACTGTTCCGGGCATTGCAGGCCGAGTGGGCGCGCATCCCACAGCAGACAATCAGGAACATTATTGCTTCATTGCCCCGCAGATGCCAGGCTACCATTGCAGCCAGAGGGGGTCACACCCGTTACTGACTTTGGAAGCGGCCTGGCGATTTCCCTGAGGGTCTGGGGCTGGTTCTTTACCACAGCATTACAGGGGAGACTTCTGTCCTACTGATGACCTGTTTTTGTCATTTTCACATTAAACGTGTTGTCACACTGAGCTTCAATAAATTGTGTTTCAAATCGGCAGCTTGGCATTTTGCGTTTCTTTTTTTGAACAGTATATATGTCATCATCTGTCCATATAAACCTTCTATCATGATATGCTTTGTTAAATTCAAGTGTTGGACAGAAAATTACAATATAATCAAAATTATAGTGATAAACTGTTTGTAATAGGTCGAGGACAAATATTGTTTTTCCACAACCAGTTTGTCCACAAATTAATGAACAATGAGGGGTTTTTGTCATAAAGTTTAACTGCTCCATAGTTTTATAACAGAATTTAATTTAATCCAGTTATTATATTTATCATACTCTCTGTTAGAACTTGTTCAGTATAATAAAACCCTATGAGGCCTAAATGTGTAAGATTAGTCCAATTCAGTTCTGTAAGATTGTTTCTATTTAAGTCAACATTGATTTTGTTGCTTGTTGTTATGATCTTAATATCCTCACCATTGTGAAGAACGACGATGGTAACTTTAAGGCGTTTAACGTCTAAGTTTTGCCAGCTAATATTAATTCCTTTTATAAGAACGTCACTAACGCCCACAACCCCATCCCTCTCCACATCTTTAAAGACAGAAATTTCAAATATCATTGTGAACGTGTCTCCTAATTTTCTGCTTGGAAAGAACTGTAATTTTGTAGAAGCTTTCTTTAAAACCGTTTCTCTTCTGTGGAGGATGTACTGTTTTTTCCCATACGGCGTTATTTCAATCTCTTTCCGACTATTGTCGTCCGGCATAAGACTTACATGTAAAGGGCCAGAGTTGAATGCTTTTCTGAAACTTTTTTGACGGCTAAAAAATGTAAATGGGCTTATGAATTCAAATTTTATTTCCCATTCTAAATATGGTTCTAAGTGCCATTTGCTGTCAGGTTTTCGAACTATTTTATATTCATACTGGCCAGCATTATTTGCGTCTACATTGCGCAGTTGTTCTAGTTTAGGAAACCTTTTGCTGTCGCCAACCTCTTTGCGTTTATAATCACCATCTTTAGTGTACTCAAAACCATACAAAGCGCCTATCTCACCGTTCTGTTCAAAGTCTGCAACGTCTGCAAGGTCTTTTAATTCTAAGGTTATACACCTTACAGGTGCTAATGTACTCCTGGTTCTTCTGGCCCCGCGACATTATTTTTTAGTACAACTTATTATTTTATTTCCAAAACAATGTGCAGGTTATCACATTTTACAACTTTCCCTGTTTTGTCTGCAATTTTTATATTAAATGATCCGACCCTCCCACAAACTAATCTTTTAAACTGTAAATTAGGGAATTGTATAACTTCATAATCGCAATATGCAGCTTTCCCTGACGGAAGAGCTCTTAAAACAGTTGAGGGCCTTCCATCATATAAGTTTTCATCAGTGCTCAGCTCATCCAAATGAACATAGAGTAATGAATGTAATGCAAGATCGAGCGGATTTTCTCCCTCATAAGTAGTTTTGTTTGGTGTAACTGTAAAACTATGAATGGCTCGATTGGCAGTTGTAAAGCCTAACATTTTAGCTAGCTCTCCATCAAAATAGTAACCTACTTCTTCTTCAGGCTTGAATGTTAACATTGTTTTCAGATTCGCATTGTTAAGTTTGAGAGTAATGTCAAAGTTACTCATTGCTTCTTTTAGTGAGCAAAACCCGTAATAACCATCAGGTATTGTTAACTGGCTAACTATGGCCCCTGTTTTGTTAATTTTTTTAATCTTATTATTCTCTTCGATTCACTTATATTAAACCATACGACTTTGTAAATATTTCATGAAGCGCAACCATTCTGGTTCGCAATTTTTTTTTTTTTTTTTTGGGGGGGCCCCAAAAGGGCCAAGGTAAGTTTTTGCTTTTTTTTGAACTTTTTTTTTTTTTTTGGCGGGCCAGTGTGGGCAAAAAAGGGTTAGGAAACCTTTTTTTTTTTTTTGGGCGTGTCGGCCCCCGGCTTTTTGCCTTTTTTCCCCCTTTAAAAATTCAAAACCATCGGGGGGGGGGGGGGGGGGGGGGGGGGGGGGGGGGGGGGGGTTTTTTTTTTTTTTTTTTTTTTTTTTTTTTTTTTTTTTTTTTTTTTTTTTTTTTTTTTTTTTTTTTTTTTTTTTTTTTTTTTTTTTTTTTTTTTTTAGAAAATTGAAACCCCCCCATTAAAACTTTTTTCCAATTCGAGTTGGTTTAAAGTTGAAAAGCTCAGTTTTTTTAGTAAAAAAGTAAAACCTGGATTGTCGGAAAATTTGGGCCCCCGTTTTGGGTTAATTTTTTTAAATCCAAAATTTTCCTTCATTCCTTTTTCCCAAGTTTGTAAAAATTTTCATAAAGCGAAATCTTTAAATTTTTTAAATAGATTAAAAACGGGGAGGGCTTTGATTGTTCAAACCGGGAAAAAAATGAGGGGCATCAAATAATTGCAAAATTTTTTTCCGCCTCAATCTTAAAAAATTAACAATGCACCTTATATTTTGTGAAATGAATTTTAAGAAAGGTGAGGCATTAAAAGAATTTAACCCCCCTTTTAAAAAAAACACTCCTTTTCAGCTGATCAGTTTTCGAACCATTAATTGGGTTTTGTGCATAACTTGTGGGGTTTTTCCCGATTATCATTTTATCTCCTATCCTTTTGGTGAGGGCATGAAAATTTCATTTTTATTAAACCCTAGACGTATTTTATAAAATGCGCACCACCTTAAAAAAAATTTAAAACCCATCAGCAAAAAAAGACTGAAGGTTTTTAAAAATTTGAAAACAATAAATTATGTTAAAAATTTTAGAAAAAAATTTGGGGCCCAACATGGTTACACCCCTTATTTTTGGGGGCGTGCACAGAAAATTAAAAAACATACTAACCCCCAAAAAAATTTTCTTTCGCAAGGTGTTCAGGGTCCATGAGAAAAACATAAACGCGGGGACAACTTTATTTTAGACACTTTAAAGGGGTCTAACTGGGGTAGAACAAATAAAATTTTATTCACTTACTTTGGTGTTTGCAGGTTCGCAAGCACAGCGATGACAAAAAACTTTTAAAAGGTTTGACCGCAAAAAACGACTTAGCAAATTGGACCCTTAATTTTTCAGTTTTTGCCTTAAAGTTTTAAAAGGAACCAACCATTTTTGGGCAATTTGCAAGACAAAGAGACGCTGGGAAACTTTTATAATCCCCTTCTAAGGGCTTTCCGATAGGAAAACAATAAAAAAAAATTTACAAAAAAATTTTTTGTGGCCAAGCAACGAACAGAAAGTTTTTCCCGGAAAAAAAAAAAAAACGAAAATAAAATTTCCTGAGGAAAAAGGTAAAATTTTGGGCAAGGGGGAAAAAAAAAGTTCGAACTTTTTCCCCCCAAAAAAAAAAAACCCCCCCCCCCCCCCCCCCCCCCCCCCCAAAGACCAAAAAAAAAAAACCCCCCTGCGGGGTCCCTTCTTCCCTGTTTTTACCTAAAGGGTCTCCCCCCCCCCAAAAAAGGCAAAAAAAATTGGGAAAAATTAAAAACACCGTTTTTTTTGGGTTTAATTGCAATTTACCGGTTTTTTTTTTTTTTTTGGTTGTTTGGTGGGTTTCCCTCTTTTCATAAAAAAAACCCAAAAAATTTTATCCCAGTTAAAAGGCCCATCATGGTTTTTTTTTAAAAAACCCCGATGTTTAAACTTTTTTAAAATAGGGGTGAGGGAGGGGAGGCAAAAGACCAACAAACAAACCCAAACCCAAAACAGGAAAACACCAAAAAAAGAACCAACCCAAAAAACCCCCCAACAAAAAACCCCCGCCGGCACAAAAGGGACACCGGAACTTTCCCTGGGTCCCGTTGCTTCCCTTTTCTTCCTTTTCCCTCGGGGCGTTTTCCCCCCCCCCTCTTTTATTTCCACCTTTTTCCCCTTGGTTTTGTTCCCGGGGGGGTTTGTTGTGGTTTTTTTTTTTTTTTTTTTTTTTTTTTTTTTTTCTTTTTTCTCTCAGCTAATTCAAGGGGTATTTTTCCCTTTTGGAGAATTAAAGTTTTGTTCCTTTTCCTTTTTGGGGAAATTTTTTATTTCCGTAAACAGCCGCAAACCGGGGCATTTTTCATGTTAAAAAAAGAATTTTTTTTATTTTTTTAGGGGGGGGGGGGGGGTAACCGGGGAAAGGGATTAAAAAAGGGGGTTTGGACTTTGTAAAGGTGATTTGCCCTTTGATTTGAAGGGGTCCAAAAAATGATTTTTTGTTGGGCGTTTTTCCCCCCTTTTTTTCTCTTATTTTCTTCGGTTGTTTTTCTTTTGCTGCGCCCTTTTTATTCCCCTCCCTTTTTTTCCCCTCCTTTTTCTTCTTCTTTTTTTCCCCTCGCCCCCCTTCGTAAATACCAAGATCCCAAAAAAGGGTTTTTCCTTTTCCTTGAAGGGTTTTTGGGAAAAGGGGGGAAAGGGTGGAGTAAAAAAAAGAAAGGGGAAAACAAGAAAGCCCCAAAGGAAAAAAAAGGAGCAAAAAACGAAAGTTAGTCAACGAGTTTTGGAAGGCCCAAGAAAGAAGGTTAAAGGGCTTTTACTCTTTAGTTGACTTTTTCTTTTTTTCTTTTTTTTTTTCTTTTGCGGGGGAAAAGGGGGGTTAAAAATTTTGCCCCCGTTTTTTTTCTTTTTTCCGGCCCCCGCCCCTTTTTGCCCCCCCCCTTTTTTGGGGGGGGGGGGGTGGGGGGGGGGGGGGGGCCCTTCGGCCCCCCCCCCGGTCTTTTTTTTCCTTCGGGGAAAAAAGGCCCCCCAAATTTTTCCCCCCCGCCCTCTTTTTTCGTTTCCCTCCGGGTCCCCCACCTCCCCCTCCCTTCTTCTCTTTTTCTCTCTCCCCCCTCTCCTCTCTCTCTCTCCCCTTCCTCCCCCTATCTTCAAATTTATGGGCACTTCTCCCCCCCCCCCCTGAGTAGACTCGTAGAAAAGAAGAATGTAGTCATCACAATATTTATACACAAATTTTGGGGTTTTTTTTTTTTTGGCAACCAGGCAGGTGTCCCAAAAGGGTTTATTTTATTACTTTTTTTTTCTGGGTCAAATCCAATCGAAAGAAAAAAAATTTAGATTTTAATACGAAGGTGAAAATGGAGTTAACAAAACTTCGCATTTCCCAATTTCTTATTTTTTTACACACACGTGCCACGCTCGGGGCGCGCGGGCAGATGGCGCGCGCGCGGCGCGCACACACACCGCTTTCCCTCTCTCTCCCTCCCCTCTCTTCTCCTCCCCCCCCCCCCCCCCTTAACTTCTCTCTCTTTTCCCCCCTTTACTTTCAGAAAAGATTGTGCCTTTTATTCAAAACTACTTAAGGGGGCTGGGTGGGCGGGGGGGGGGGGGGGGGATTTTAGACAGGATGGGCGGAAAGTTTTTTTTTTAATTATTTTTTAATGAATTTATTTTTGTTTTTTTTTAAAAAGGGGGATGAGTAAAAGACTGCTTGGGGGACTCTTCACGAAACTTTTTTTTTTTTTGCTTCCGTTGTACACGTGAGCACCTCTTGAGGGTTTTATATTTTTGTAAATTCGATCCGGATAGATTAATGAACAGCACTCAAGTCGTTCTTTGCGTGCTGAGCACTGTTTATTTTGTCGTTTTTGCGAAATTTTGTTTCTTTTTGGGGCCCATTTTTTTTAATTGTTTTTGGGGGCTGGGTTGTTTTTTTGCTATTCTATTTTTTTGTGTTGTCAAGTGTGTGTGAGAAGAGTGTGGAATGGGGGACAAGGGGAAGGAAAGATTGTCTGACAATTTCTGTCCTCCCCCAATTTTTTTGGGGGGGTCCCCTGGTTGGGAAAAACAATGTCTTTGTTTAAATTAAACCGTTGCTGCTGGGACAAAGCTGAAAAAACTAGTTGAATCGCTACATGGAAATGGTTTTAAATTTGTTCTCATAGCCAAAGGGACGGTCTAATTCATATCGGGGAATACGCAAGCCAGAACGATGATTGTTCAAATGCATGCTTTTGTAAAGTATATTCCTTTTTGCCTCCCATGTAAACATTGAACGGATTCCTTTTGTTGTTTTTAATTCCCCTGGGGCACTAGGGTCTTTTAGTAATTTTTTTTGACTACAAGGAAAACACCAGGGATTCATTGGTAACAAGGCAAACATTTAAAATTTCAAAAAACCTGTCAAGGTCTAGGAAATTTCAAAAAGAAGAGAGTATTCCATTATTTTAAAAAAAAACAAAAATCTTATATTGCCTACAGATACTCATTTTTAAAAAGAAACGAAAAGTTATAAGAGCGGAAAGGGGGAGGGCGCTTTTTCTCCCATAAATCTAATGCTCGGGAGAGCAAAATTATTTAATAAAATTTCGAATTTAAAATAAATAAGGTGGAAAAAAGACATGCAGGTAACTTTACATCATATTTTTTACAAAAAATAAAAGGGGAAGTTTTTAAATGTAAAATGGACCAAACAAAGACGACCAGCTTCTAGACGAACTCACAAAACGATTAAAAAAATACAAAAAAAGAACGTTTTTTGGGGGGGATTTTTATATGTACAAAAACAGAAATTGATTGTTACATTTTAAACTATAAAAAACCCAAAACTAAAAAAAGCGTTTAAGATAGATACAAATTTTGTCTACATATAGGGGGAGAAAAAAAAACCGGATTGTAGGGGATACACTTGGCGTAGACCTCCCCCCCTTGCAACAAAGTAGGGTAGATTCCTTTCCTTTTGCAGAAATTTAAACTGGTATTTTTAAAAAAACTGAATTTACCAGGGAAGATCTGATCATTCATTTAATTACATTAAAAATTAAAATTTGGAAAGGAGATTTAAAAACAAAAACCCTTTGGAATTTAAAAATTTATCTCACTAAAAATAAAGAATTGTAAATGGGAAAAAATAATCTAATTAAAAAAAAACAGAGGGTACACGAAAAAGAAGGGGGGAAAATATTAATGCTGACAAAAACCCCAAAAAAAACCAGTGAAAACCAGACCCAAAAAACAGTTTGATCGGGCTTTTTGACTTCTTTTCAAAAGATAAAAATAAATTTATCCAGTAGCCCCAATTAAAAAAAAAAAATCCAAGTAAAGAAAACAGCCCTTTTTTTAAAAATATCAAAAAATGGGGAGTAAAGAACTAAATCAGAGGAGGATTTTTAAGCAATTTTAAGGATAATAGAGAATTTTATTACTAAGAGAAAAAAGGTCATGAAGGTTTTACTCAAGATCAAAAAACAAGATGGGTTCGTGGGGAAAAAGGTTTTTAAATATTTCGAGCTTAGAAAAGCGTAACTCAAAACAAACAAATTTTAAAAAACACTGGTGGGCAAAGGAAAAACACTGGCAAACCAGAAAAACCTAAAAGTTACAGTAAAAAAAACTTTTATGAAAATTAACCGAAAAAAAACCAACTTTTAAATGCAAAATTTTTTAAATTTTGGGGAATAAGATACCGAAACAAAAAGGAAAACGAAAACATTTCAAGGGGAAATAACAAAGAAAAAAGCAGGATTTTCATTGAAAATATGAAGGGAAAGGAAAAAGCCCTGGGGTCGGATGGGTTTTGGGGCGGTTTTTCAAAAATGTTTTGGAAACAATTTTGGTGTGTTTGTAACCCGGCTCTAAATGAAAGCTTTAGAAAGGCGCTATCAACACCCAAAAAAAGGATTTAATTGTATCCCAAAGAAGGAAAACCAAAAGAAAATGTAAAAACTGGGACCATTTCACTTTTAAAAATTTTATCAAAATTTGGGTTCCTTTTATTGCAATAGGATTAAAAAAAATTTTTCCACACGATTGTGAAGACCAACAGCATTTGTCCCCAAACAGTTTTTGGTATAAATTAGATTAAATTTTTGACATAAAAAACACCACTCAACAAAAAAAAAATATCCCAGGGTGCTAAATTTTTTTAGACTTCGAAAAAGGCATTCGACTCGTTAGTTTGGGATTTTTAGCACAAAGTGCTGAGGCTGTAGGGTTTTGGTAAAGACATATGTAAAAAAGGATAGAATTTTCTACAAAAACATTAAGTCTCGTTTTTTGTAAAAGGGCCCAAAATATCACAGGTTCTCAAAAGAAAGGGGGGTTTAGCAAGGGGCCAGTTTCCCCCCATATATTTTCGATGGGTGCAGAAAATTTCCGAATGATCAAAAAAAAAATATATGAAGGTATACAAATCGGGGGGAAAGAACACAAGAAAACACAAAAATTTGCCGAGACACTCAAAAGATGAAAACAGGGAATAAGAAAAACATTCGAAAAAACTTATCGAATTCTTGATAGGTTTGGGAAAACACAGGTTTATTCTTAAAACAAAGGAAACCCCAATGTTTTGGCTTGGAAAAAAAAACAAGGAAATAAGTAAAGGGGGCTTTAAAGAATCTGGAAACCAAATGAAATTTAAAAATTAGGGAAATTGGTTTACCAGGGGTTAACACACATGGAAAAAAAAAAAAAAGATATGAAAAGTGAAGGCACATTTAAAATTTGGCTTAAGAAAACAACCCCCTTTTGGGAAAAATTGCTGTCTTAAAAACATTAATTCTGCAAAACTAACTTTCCTATGGGTTGAGCTTCCAAACCACCTGACACATTTGTTAAAGAAATTACAAGACTTATGTTACGTTTTGTATGGAAAAAAAACAAGAAAATTTGCGAAAAAAAAAGGTTATTAAAAAATGTACAGGTGGTGGGTTGAATCTACCTGACATACTGCTTCATCACTGCATAAAATTTAAAATGGGAAAAAAAACTGGACAAAAAACACACAAGGAGAGACTGTTGATTTTCTCATACCCCTTATGGGAGAACTTTGGGGAAATTTCTCCCCAAACCTGTAACTCACTCAAGAAAATTTTTTTGGGGAAAATGTATTCTGTCGTAAACCGGTTTTTACAAAAAATTTTAAAAAACCCAAAAAGCTAGAGAACTACTTGCAGAACCAAATTTTTTACAATAACTTTTTAAAATAGGGAAATTTAAAGATAAAAAAAACCCAAAAAAGAACCAAAATGTATTTAGAGTACTGATTTTTTTAAAACCCCAAAGGGGAATTTTACTTTCCCATGAGGAATTCGAACAAAGATAAAAATTTAAATAATTTCCTATCTTATGGTGGAGGTTTTTTACCATTAAAAAAAACATCAAAAACAAGGGTTTTTAAATAGTAAAAAAAAACATTGAAACAGAATCAACACAGCACTAAAAAAAAATAAATTTTGTAGATAAAAAGGTTTCCAAAACGTTTACAGAGTTTTAAAAAAAAAAAAGATAACTGGGGAAACCCAAAATGTTGTGAAAAGGGGAAAAAAAGCTAAAAAGACATACCTTTGGGAAAAATGCTTAGAAAAACACAAAAAAAGGATATTAAACAAAAAAGGAGCAAATAAAATGGCATCAAAATTGCAACGATGAGCTCTGAAAGAAAAGGGGAATAGTAGAAAGTTTTAAAAGTAGTTCTGTGAAGAGGAAAAAACAGCACGAACATGTGTTCGGGATGCTACATGCAATGAATTCTGGAAATCATTTCAAAATTAATAAAAGGAAAGTGTTTTAAAAGCAATAATCGGGGCCCGACGAAAAACTATACATTTGACAGATGACAATTCCAAAACTGTACAACATTTGATCTTGTAATTTTTAAAAGCCAAACCTACTTTTAGCTGTAAAATAAACAAAGTAAGCCTTCATTAACAGTATTTCTAAAAATACAAAGAGAAGATAAATCTTTAAAAAAACATAGCGCTGTACAACGAAACTGCAAAAAATTTAACACAACATTTTTTAAAGAAGTATTATTGAAAATGAAATAAACAAATCCCCTAAGTTACCTGGATTTAACATATGCATTTTGGGGAATCATTAAATCCCAAAAAAAAGGGGAGTGGGGGGGGGGGTGGGGGGGGGGGGGAGGGGGTGTAAGTGGAGTGAGCGGGTGTGTCTGTTTGCCATTAGTGTTGAGTTTTTAAGAACAAAAGGGATTGTGCTTTTTTGATTTTGTTTGTTTGTGTATTGGTTTTTTATTCCAACAAAAAAAAAAAACAACCTTTTCCTCGGCATACATTAACCCGCACTCAAAACCATTCAAACCCAAAAAAAAATAACTCTTTCTAAATTTTTCAACTGATTATTACTCAATATTTTCAAAACATGTAAAAGATATGAAATAAACACAAAACTGTGGGAATTTTCATCCGGGAAAAGACACAAAAGAAAAATCTGTTTTGAAAGAATGGAGAAGAAGAAAGAAGGAACTGTGGAAGGGGAAGGGGGGGGAAAGGAAAAAAAAAAAAAAAAATGCATTAAAAAAAAATAAAAAAAAAAAATTCCATAAGGTCGGCCTTGCTTCTGGGGGATGTTTTTGAAAAACACTCTTTCGTAAATATTCTAATTTGACTGATATTGTTTCCAACGCCTGCTAAATCAGGGTTGCTAACAACGAAAACCCAACGAATGTCGGAAATGCTGTACTTTGCTTCGGGGCGATGATCTGATAACGCGTTTGTTTCATTAAAAGTTTGTTTTATGACAAAACGTCTTTTGCCCCTTGAAAGTAGGCGCATCCTTTAACAATCAAATCTAAGGGAAAGGAAAAACGATTTTCCCAACGAAAAATTTTAAGCTACAGCTTTTTGCCGCGGGTTAGCATTTTCGCGTCCCATTTTTGTTTTAGTCCACATCATTTTTAATTCCGAAAGCAAGACGCCCTTTCATTCTCGGTTTGCCAAAATCAGAATAGGTTAAAAATATGTCTGCATTGGGAAAAAAAATCTTCTTTTCCCCTCAAATTTTTTAGAAATTTTCTAACGATTGCCCGTTTAGATTCTGGGGCAACTGTCCTGGGTGGGGGCGTTTTGTGGGTTAATTTTTAAAGTAAGTCGGCAGAGCCCCGGGACAAAAAACTTTTTTCCCCCCCAGGTTGGGAAAACGCAGTAGAATTTTATCCGCCAATAGTAATGGTTTTTGGAACATAAATTCCGTTTATTTCCCTTCACGGTTGGGGTTTTTTTCGTTTTCTATGCGGGGTTTGAACGAGCCCTATGCTTGTGCATTTTTAAAAACAAAATAAAAAGTTAATTATTTAAAAACGGAAGGCATTGAAGGGGAAGAAGATTATGGTATTCCTTATCTTGGAGACGACATGAGTGAAAACGGCTCCTTGATACAGCATCGCTCAACGGCCTCAATGTGGCATGAATTAACAGAACCTAAGGTCATATCATTTTACAGAAGTTTAGGCCAAGAACCTCCCCAATTTATAGCCCCTGATGATTTTGTAAAAGATGATGAGGGCCATTTGTATTTTAAAGACGAACGAGGAAAACGTTTTCAGCTTACACATGAACGAAACCCATCAAAGTTTGTAGGTTTGAGTACAATTAACCAAAGACTTAAGGCAAAAGATCGAGATCGCCTTGGCATTCCTAAACCACAAAAAAAAAAGATAGGGAGGCAGTTGCTAAACTTCAAAACATGCAACAAGAACTCCCAACAGGTAACCAAATGCAAAACATAGAACTTCAAGATTTAATTCCAACAGCAGGCAAAATAACAAATGTAATAGAAACCAGTCTTTCAGAAGAAACAGCATTAAAAACAATTAATGATTCCCCAATACCCCGCAAGAATTAGAGGCCATTGATCGTGCTGTAAGAAAAATTAGAGGCGAATTAACAGACAATTTAGCAAGACTGGGTGAAATAGATAAGAAGATAAAAAGAGAAAAAGAAAAACTTGTTGAGGCTGATGACGCCAACTTAGGGCCTGGTGTTAAAGAAAGAATAACCCAAAGACTAAAAGAAAGATCAGCAAGACTAAAAGCGGCGTCTACTAACCGGGACCAATTACGAACTCAAGTGATCAGAATAAGAGAAACTATCCAAAGAATTTTATATGAAGACACAACGCTAGCAGAAAGAATAAAAACACTGTTTAGAGAGCAAGGTGTCACATTAGCGAGCGTTATAACGGCCTTAGGATTTGCAATAAGTACACTAGTGATGGCTATTACAGGCGGCGGTGGAGGTCAAAGCCTAGTGCCTCCATCGCCATCACCTCCACCTGATAAATCATGGGTAAAAAAACAACTTGATCATCTTGCGAGTTTATTAAAAAAAATTAGCTGGTAAAGCTATAGACTCTTTACCAGGTATATTAGGGGGTATTGTTAGCTGGCTTTTGTCTACTGCAGGCAAAGTAGTTGGCTTTATGGCCGAGCACTTATGGACATTAGTTCTCTTAATAGTTGGGTTAATATTTAGTAAGATAAAGACTGAGTAATCCTAGGCCAGTTAATACAACAACAAGTGCTGTCTTTTCATATTCATGGTCATTATTTTTAACTTCAACAGTCTTTGGGCTTTGGGCCTCAGGGATTGGATGACTTAATCTTGGGGGTCATCGTGTTTTTTTATTGTTTGTAATATTACTGGCTCAGAATTTATGTCGTTTTTTCCAACCTTCTGTTCATTGCCTGCCACAAGGATTTCATTGTTGTAGTTTATTATTGTTCCTACCTGGAGTCTGAGGTCAGAAGGTAGCATATATAAACCAGTGCCAACAGCAAAGTCTACTTTCGATCTTGCATATTGTAAAACATCTTGGTACCTTTTAATACTTGAAGGTAAATCAACTGTAGAATTAATGGCGTCCTCTAAATTTGCTAAGTATTGTTTTTGTGCATCAAAGCCAGTAGAAGGATCAGTTATGCTCGATCTCGCTTCTGCTTGCGAACCTAGCAAACACCAAACGTAAGTACGAATAGAGTCGTTTATTCGTTCTATTCCCGCTCTAGTTAGGCCCTTAGAAGTGTCTAAGATAAATGTTGTCCATGCTGTTTTATGCTCTTGCTCTATGGACCCGAGGTGAACAGTTGTGCCTGAAGAGAAAGATGTGTAAGGAGGATTCCAGGCATAGTTATACTTTCTGTGCACGCCCCAAAAATAAGGGGTACCTAAGCCATGATTAAGGTCCAACTTTTGTCTAAAGTCTGTCTTAACATTAATATTGAATTCGTTACAAATCCTTTCAAAAGCCTTCATGTCTATTCGGTTGCTGAATGGATTAAACGGTTTGTCATTAGGTAATGGTGCTTGCAGTTCAGTCAAAATACGTCTAAATGTGTAATAAAAATGAAATCTGTACACTGACCTCACCAAAGGATCTGGATGATTTAAATGATCAGCATACGACACTCCACACCCAGTTGTTGCACAAAACACAGCAAAGTTTAACTGGTTCTGATAAAACTGCATCGGATGACTGAACCACACTTTTGGGATGTAGTCTTTTTTAATAGGGGGGTTAAGATATCTGCTTAATGGAGTACTCACCTTTACTTGAAAGGTGTCAGACTGAGTCACAGAAATGTCGAGGTGTCAGTTGCTATATTTTTAAGATTGTAGTGCGGCCCAACAGAATATTTTGCATCAGTATATTTAAACGCACTCATTTTTATTTCGTTTAAAAAATGTTTGTAACAATAACAACTCAAGACCGTCCTTCGTTTTTAGAACATGCTATTGATAACAATTGCGGAACCAGAATGGTTGCGCTTCATGAAATATTTTACAAAGTTGTATGGTTTAATATAAGCAAAGCCAAGGAGAATAACAAGATTCTAAAAGTTACCAAATCAGGGACCAAAATTAGCCAGTTAACAATACCTGATGGTTATTACGGGTTTTGCTCACTAAAAGAAGCAATGAGTAACTTTGACATTACTCTCAAACTTAACAATGCAAATCTAAAAACAATGTTAACATTCAAGCCTGAAGAAGTATCTTACTTTTTTGATAGAGAGCTAGCTAAAATGCTAGGCTTTACAACTAGCAATCTACCCACTCATAGTTTTAGTGCTGCGCCAGATGAAACTACGTTTGAGGGGGAAAGTCCGCTCGATCTTGCATTACATTCATTACTCTATGTTCATTTAGATGAGCTGAGCACTGATGAAAACTTATATGATGGAAGGCCCTCAACTGTTTTAAGAGCTCTTCCATCAGGGAAAGCAGCATATTGCGATTATGAAATTATACAATTCCCTAATTTACAGTTTAAACAATTGGTTTGTGGGAGGGTCAGATCATTTAATATAAAGATCACAGACAAAACAGGAAAAGTCGTAAAATGTGATAACCTACACATTGTTTTGGAAATAAAATAATTAGTTGTTCTAAAAAATGTCGCATGGACCAGAAGAACCGGGAGTTACATTAGCGCCTGTAAGGTGTATAACCTTAGAATTAAAAGACCTTGCAGACGTTGCGGACTTTGAACAAAACGGTGAGATAGGCGCTTTGTATGGTTTTGAGTACACTAAAGATGGTGATTATAAACGCAAAGAGGTTGGCGACAGCAAAAAGTTTCCTAAACTAGAACAACTGCGCAATCTAGAAGCAAATAATATTGGCCAGTATGAATATAAAATAGTTCGAAAACCTGACCTCAAATGGCACTTGGAACCATATTTAGAATGGGACAAAAATTTGAATTCATAAGCCCATTTACATTTTTTAGCCGTCAAAAAAGTTTCAGAAAAGCATTCAACTCTGGCCCTTTACATGTAAGTCTTATGCCAGACGACAATAGTCGGAAAGAGATTGAAATAAAGCCGTATGGGAATAAACAGTACATCCTCCACAGAAGAGAAACGGTTTTAAAGGATGCTTCTACAAAATTACAGTTCATTCCGCAAATGAAATTAGGAGATGCGTTCACAATGATATTTGAAATTTCTGTCTTAAAAGATAAGGGGAGGGATGGGGTTGTGGGCGTTAGTGACGTCCTTCTAAAAGGAATTCTAATTAGCTGGCGAAACTTAGACGTTGAAAAACTTAAAGTTACCGTCGTCATTCTTCACAATGGCGAGGATATTAAGGTCATAACAACAAGCAACAAAATCAATATTAGTCTAAATAGAAACAATCTTACAGAACTGAATTGGATTAATCTTACGCATTTAGGCCTCATAGGATTTTATTATACTGAACAGGTTTTGACGGAGAGCATGATAAAAATAATAACTGGATTAGATTAAATTCTGTTATAAAACTATGGAGCAGTTAAACTTTATGACAAAAACCCCTCATTGTTCATTAATTTGTGGACAAACTGGTTGTGGGAAAACAATATTTGTCCTCAACCTATTACAAACAGTTTATCGTTATAATTTTGATTATATTGTGATTTTCTGTCCAACACTTAAAAGGAACAAAGCATATCATGATAGAAGGTTTATATGGACAGACGATGACGTATATTTAGTTGATCCTAGCACTAAACTGAGTGAGTGTTTAGAATACTTTTATAAAGTGTTTGAGGGAACGCAGACACTCTTTATTATAGATGACTGTTCAGCAGAAAAAGATATAGTTAAAAAGAGAAACACTTTGTCAAAACTGGCTTTCAGCGGAAGACATGATGGGATAAGTGTGTGGATTTTATGTCAAAAATATAACTCCGTTCTAAAAGACTTTAGAGAACAGTTAAAGACTGTAGTTTTATTTCACATGAAAGACAGAGACTCATTTGATGAATGTTTGCGTGAAAATGATGTTATTGAAAATGATCAGGAAAAACACAGGATTAAGCAAAAACTGAAATCTGAAAAGTTTAATAAATTAGTATTGAAAACGGATAACCCTACACAGTATGTTTGTTTGTAGAAAATCGTTATTTTTTTGGTTATTGAAGTCTTACTTGTCAGAGAACTAATAAATGCCGCTTCTAGGGCACTTTCGCCCGAAAACTTGTTTGAGGGCGAAAGTGAGTTAGAAGCGGCATTTATTAGTTCTCTTGCTGCTCTTTTCATAATTTTCCATGATATGTTGTAATTTATTTTTTATTTTTAAGCTTCCAAATATATTTACTTAATTCTGTTTGGTTTTTATATTTTTCATTTTTGAAAGACTGTTTATGGTTTGCATATCTGGTTTTAAAATGGTTTGCCGTGATCCCTATGTATGTTTCTTTATCACTGTCTGTTGTTACCGTAGCTTGGATCCCATCGTGACATCGAATGTGGAATTTCTGCGGGTTTCCACATTCGATGTCACGATGGGATCTTATGATGGAGCTGAAACTTGTGAATTAGTTGGACTTTTCATGTTGTCTCATATACAGAAAATACTTGGTAAACAGGTTGGCTTATACAGAGATGACGGTCTTGCCACGTTAAAAAATAAACCAAAAACCATTGAAAACAAGAAAAAAGAACTCTGTAAAATTTTTCAAAGCCATAACCTAAAAATCACAGTAGAAGCCAACAAAAAAACAGTAAATTATTTAGACATAACATTAGACCTTAAGGATCATACATACAAACCATATAAAAAACCTAATGACACACCTGTCTACGTAGACATCAATAGTAACCACCCACCCTCCATCTTAAAAACCATACCTAATGGTATAAACAAAAGATTATCTAAACTGTCATGCAATGAGAAAGAATTTAACAGTGCAGCAGCTGAATACCAAGAGGCGCTGAAAAAAGTGGCTACAACTACAAATTACAATATAACCCAGATAACAACATGAACAGCAACAGGAAAAACAGGAAAAGAAAAATTATATGGTATAACCCTCCATATGATGGAAGAACAAAAACTAACGTAGGAAAAGAATTCCTCAGAATCCTTGAAACATCATTCCCAAAAGAACATGTACTATCTAAAATATTCAACAAAAATACCGTCAAGCTATCATACTCGTGTATGCCCAACCTTAAAAATATAAGTGATTCTTCCAATAAAACCAAAAACAACACAACCAAAGAGGGTGATGAAAGGATATCTTGTAATTGCACAAACAAGACCAGTGCCCTCTGAATAATAAATGTCTCTACAACAATATTGTGTACCAAGCTACGGTAACAACAGACAGTGATAAAGAAACATACATAGGGATCACGGCAAACCATTTTAAAACCAGTATGCAAACAA
>JAFLJL010018388.1:0-5000 GCA_018398815.1 Conus ventricosus | reverse complement strand
AATTGAATTATTGACCAGTTTACCAACACAGGATACAAGACTGTTGGTCTTTTTTTCTTTCTTTTTTTTTTAACAAACAAAAGTGATAGACTGGTTGACAATTTTGTCAACAAAGGAAATAGGACGTAGTATCAATTTAGTAGCAAATGGGATATGATTGCTGACAAGCGAGCCAGCACAAGAGACAGGCTAGCTGATCAGTTTACCAACAAGGAGGCAGGGTCACGGATATGCAAACAAGGAAACTATACAGGATTTTTGTTAAAGCTCTTCACCAGCAAAGGTGATATTACTGTTGATAGTAGACATGGAAATGTTGATCAGTATATAAACAAAGGAACTAGTATTGTTGAACAGAGGAGATGCGATTGTTCATCAGTTTGCCAAATCAGTTTATCACAGAATTAGATATAATTGTTGATTAGTTCAAAAACAAAGGCGACAGGATTGTTGATTAGTCTAATAACGAAGGAGAATGAATTGTTTAACAGTACATCAGCAACGAACATAGGATTGTTCATACGTTCACAAACAAAGGAGACAGGATTATTAGTCAGTTTACTAACAAAGCAAGCAGAATTTTTTTTAACATCAGTTTACCATTAAAGGAAAAGGACTGCTGATCAGATTACCAACAAATGAAATAGGATTGTTGATCATTGACCAGTCTAGCGGCAAAGGAGGGATTAGATTGGTAATAAGTTTACCAACAAAGGAGATGGGATTGTTGATCAGTTTTCCAACACAGGACAAAGGATTGTCGACTTGTCGACAAAGAAAGACGATGGGACAGTTGATCACTTTATTAACCAAGCAGGCGTAATTGTTGATAAGCTTATTAACAAATGAGATGGGATTGTTAGTCAATTTACACCAAGCAGGTGCGATTCTTGATAAGCTTACCAACAAAGCAGATAGGATTGTTGGTCAGTTTACAACAAGCAGGCGTAATTTTGATAAGTTTATTAACAAAGGAGAGAGGATTGTTAGTCACTTTACAGCAAGCAGGCGTAATTGTTTATAAGCTTATTAACAAAGGAGAGAGGATTGTTGGTCAGTTTTCAGCAAGCAGGCGTAATTGTTGATAAGCTTATTAACAAAGGAGAGAGGATTGTTAGTTTACAGCAAGCAGGCGTAATTGTAGATAGGAGACAGGATTGTTAGTCAGTTTACAGCAAGCAGGCGTAACTGTTGATAGGAGAGAGGATTGTTAGTAAGTTTACAGCAAGCAGGCGTAACTGTTGATAGGAGACAGGATTGTTAGTCAGTTTACAGCAAGCAGGCGTAATTGTAGATAGGAGACAGGATTGTTAGTCAGTTTACAACAAGCAGGCGTAATTGTTGATAGGAGACAGGATTGTTAGTCAGTTTACAGCAAGCAGGCGTAATTGTAGATAAGAGACAGGATTGTTAGTCAGTTTACAGCAAGCAGGCGTAATTGTTGATAGGAGAGAGGATTGTTAGTCAGTTTACAGCAAGCAGACGTAATTGTTGATAGGAGACAGGATTGTTAGTCAGTTTACAGCAAGCAGGCGTAATTGTTGACAGGAGACAGGATTGTTAGTCAGTTTACAGCAAGCAGGCGTAATTGTTGATAGGAGACAGGATTGTTAGTCAGTTTTCCAAGAAACGGGATACAGTTTTGGGCTGGTTTGTCCACAACGGAAGACACAGAGATGGTCGATGTTTTGTCATGTCAGGGACGTCATGGAGTCCAGCATTGTGCGCAACACAGCCTACGAGATCATCCCTTTCTCCAACGACACTCTGAAGGGACAGTTCCTCGTGAGGAGTCCACGTCAAGAGCTCTCCAACCCCGTGAGTAATTAATCGATTAATCAACTGCTTCAAGCACTGGACCAGTCTACCCATCAAAGGTGAGAACAACACTTTGTTGTTACGCTTGGTCGATCAGTGACCTCATTACTTTGTAGTGGCACAAACGATTTTGTACAGGAAAGCAGTACAACAGATGGATCTGTCACGTGACACACAATCATACTGAAATAGACTGAAACGTCCCGTCTTATACACCTTTTGAAGTCCAAATGTTTGGGATCGAACTGTACAGGTCCAAAATATACGCCATTCGTGTTTAACACCTCACGAAAGCGAGGATGGTTTCATACAATGGCTGCAATTTCGTTTCAGCTTCATGACCCTAAAACAGCTCGAGAAAACAAATCATCTGAGATAACAAACACCGTTGCCATCTTTCTTCTTCATTGCAAGTAAAATAACGGTCGCTCTAAACTATCATCGACGTACTAGCCGCCGTGGCGAAGTGGTTGGCGTCGCGGACTCCCGACTTGGAAGTCGTGGGTTCGATTCCTATCAGAGTCATGTGGGATTTTTCTGCTCCGAACGGCTCCTACCCAGAGTTCAGTTTGCTACGGGCTCAGCTGGGAAGACTGGGACCACACAGTCGAGTTTCTTCCACTTATTGGATGCGTCTCTGAGAGTGTTGCTCACATTTCATGACCAGCCTGCAGGTGTCTGTATCTCTCGGGCTGGTTGACGCCGGGATATATCATGAAAGGAAGCGTAGAGTACAGCCTGTCATGCAGTCTCAGACCGGAATGGAAATCCATAGCATCATTTCAGTCATCCTCATTCTCATCGATCAGCATTGAAAAAAAAATGTTACAAAAAAATTTAAAAAATTTAAAAAAAACTATCATCTACGTTGTTCGGCTGTCTCGCCTGAAACGTTGGACATGTTCGAAAACCGGGTGAGAGTTTTGTTCGCTTTCGCCTTGTTGAAAATCACGCTTGTCGAGAGTCAGAGGACATGCCTAAGAGCAAGCAAGAGCTTGATGAGACTTGCCGAATGAGAAGAGACCTTTAGTGTCCAGCCAGTGTGCATCAAATTGGACACTGAGCCCTGGAACATGTCATTGTCTTTAGGAGCTTGCTTCTCCAAGACTAGAGCGTGTTCAGAACCGAGACTAGCACGGGATTCGGTGTCGTAAGCAGCGTTCGTTTGGAGTCAGGGGCGTGTATTTATTTCATCATGGGAGGAAGAGTTATCCTACTTGTTTGTTGATTTATTGTTTACTGTTCCCTGCCTCAATTAAGATCTGCTTTCGTTTCAATCAAATCGAGGCTACCTGTATTTGTTACTGTTTGTCCGTGTACTTGTCGGACTATATTCAAAGATCGAAGAGGCTGTGGCAGTCTTGAATGCATATTACAAATGTGTTCATTTCTCCAGCTGTTGTTGCTGTGCAGATGTGTCCAGTACGGCGTATACAGGCAAGCTTGCAACATCTTTTTTCGGGGGATGTCTCCGTGTTTGGTGTGTGTGCTCTGTGTTGTCATTTTATTTCTGTCAGGCGATTTGGAATCAAAAGCGGGATTCGTTTGGAGTTATAGGCATGTAACTACTTCATCATGGAACCAAGAATTACCCCACTTGTTTGTTATTTACTGTTCACTGTTCCCTGCCTCATTTAAGATTTCCTTTCGGCACATTTTTTTTTTATATTTCTGCTACATTCTTGTTCCCTCGGAAGGGGGAGGGGGGGGGGGGAGGGAGGATTCACGGGACAAATTTGTTGCATCATTTTCATGCAGAGCTGCCATCGTCCAGCGCCACTTTTTTTTTATATCTTTTCATTTTCCTGTCTTGAAGTGTGTGTTCTTCTTTAATGTAAAAAGTGTATCACTTTGCGGAAATTCGTTGAGGATAACTGTTCATGTCGTGTGTGTGTGTGTGTGTGTGTGTGTGTGTGTGTGTGTGTGTGTGTGTGTGTGTGTGTGTGTGTGTGTGTGTGTGTGTGTGTGTGAGCGCGCACGCGCGCTTTACGCATGCTTCTCAGCACGTCTCAGAGACTTACTTCAAACAACCGCCGTGGACATACGCCATATTTAATTACACTACACGTTCTCGCACAATCTGGGTGACTTTCAAGTGTTTAACTACCACTTCTTTCGCTTATCATAGTTGTTTTTCTTTTAACGTGTTGATTCACTGTCAGCCTTGCTCGTAATGAAGCACTGGCACTGCAAAACGAAGAACTGCGCTCCACTGGATGTTTGTAATGCACAGCATTGTGGCCAAAAGTATAAGGCAAGGGTTCTGCTGGGTTTTCTCACATTACGGCCATTATTGGATTGAGCGGACCGATTCATGATTTACACGAGGCGCATTTCAAAGAGAATGTCGGTCAAGAGCTCACTTCTAGTCCAGCTGTTTTTTCCTCTTACGAGTGAAATCAGTTTTTGTGACTTATTTATTTAAACAACTCCATTAAAAAGATGCTTGAAAAGCTGTCATGTTTGAGAAGCAGTAAACGTCGGAGTTTATAAATGACGTCCACATGCTGCCACTATTCCTGACATATTGCAGCATCCATTGCTTAAGCTGTTAGTCCATCTTTACTTGGAATCTTGTGATTTTCCACATAGAGGAGTAAAATGCATACATTACTTTCTTGTGGGCAGACATCAAAACTTCACGTACACAAATTAGTTGTGGACTGACCAAAAAAACAACTCCAACAAAACTGATGTGTAAATCATTCCGTCGTGGAAAGACAGTAAGACTGATGTATATATCACTTTGTAGGAAACCAACATGAAACACTGATTATATAAATTACTTTATAAATAAACGAATGTCAACTCATTAATCAATCACATCACAGTGGACAAACATTGAAAACTGACGTATCAATCAGTTGGAAGTGACCGGACATGACAAATTAAAGAATGCGAGTAAACAGACATTGAAAGCTGATGTGTGAGTCACTTTGAAATGGGAAGACATTTGAGCTTCAACTACCGGAATATAAGCCACGTTGTAGAAGACAGACATTAAAAACCGAGGGATGAAATATTTTGCAGAAGATCGACAACAAGTACCGATGCATAAATTACTTATTAGCGGTCCGACATGAAAAGCTGATGCATAAATAACGTCAACGAACACACACTGAAAAAACAAAAAAAAAATTGATGAGTCAGTCACTTTATAAAGGGCAAACGCTAAAGTGTTG
>JAFLJL010018387.1:214792-274492 GCA_018398815.1 Conus ventricosus | reverse complement strand
GTGTTGTTGATTTTGCAAGTGTACTTTTAAATATGTTTAAGATGTTATGGGTTGTAGTTAACTTTTTTCAGCCATGGTTGTCTTTTCGTATCATGTGTAGCATTGATTTAATGGAAGAAATGAATGTGGAGAGATCCGACAGGAAAATTACTATGTTTGTGTTGTTTTTTCAGACGATTTTTTCTTTTGCCTTGAGACCCTTGGTTTTGTTTTGGTTGTCAGTACGGGTTTCTTATTTAACTCCTAAAGGCTCTTAACACTCATAAAGATTTAAGATTTCTAAAATCACTTTTAAAACTTTGAAACTCTAAATTTTGTAAAATTCTAAAATGTTCCCCGGGATCTCAGCTGTTTAATTTTTCCCTGTGGTTGTGTATGGACAGGCCATACTGTTGAAAGGAAATATTTTGGGCTGAACTGGGAAGAGTTTTGTTTCTTTTTTGTTTCCCTTTATTATTTTTTTTGCTTAGTTAGTCCTTATTATTCAAATAAACATTTTTGTTTTGGTCTCACTATTTGTGGACTCCAGTCTGTTATATTGGAAGTTGTGTTGAGTAGTTAGAGAACAAAGATACTTAACAAGCACGCACCTCACCCAAAAATTGTAACCCAAGAAAGGGAGGGTTGTTAAGGGTTCAAGTTCGCTGGACCTAAAGAACTTTAAAAACCCAGAAGGACACGGGTTACATGTCTATGAGTATGCATACCTGGATGGTGGAGATGAGGTTTGGGGTATTATATTTACGCTCTACATGTGATGTTATAGATAGCTATATATGTACATGGGGTGTGCATAAGAATAAGGTATGTGATGTTATAGATATGTATATATGTACATGGGGTGTGCATAAGAATAAGGTATGTGATGTTATAGACATGCTATATATGTACATGGGGTGTGCATAAGAATAAAGTGGGATGGGCAAATTGGGGGATGGGGTATAGAGAGAAAGGGATGGAGGAGAGGTCGTGGGAAAAGGAAAAGAGCTGGAATGATTCAAACTAATCCATCAATCATTTTCCTTTTTCCACCCCCAACCGGCATTACCACACCAGCGCCACGACGTTAATTCACTTATGACAATGATCATCATCCTGTAGTACTGTAGATCTCACATACGATAATGATCATCATCCATCAGTCATAGATCATTTCCTATATTCCCCCAACTGGCATTAAAACATACTAAGGCCAGTACACTATTCCACTTTTGTAAATGACCATCATCCTACACTACTGTGAATCACACTCACCATGAAAATAATCATCATCCATCAATCATTGTTTACCTCCTTCATTCCTCCAGCCGGCATTATTACACCAATGCCACAACATTGTCCAACTTATATAACAATGATCATCATCCTTCAGTACTGTTGATCTCGAATGATCCATGATCATCACCCATCAGTCATCGACCCCCACCCCACACCCCCCCATCCACCCTGTTCCTGAACCGGCAGCATTATACTAATGCCCCACATTATTTATTATCACAATGACCATCATCATACAGTATCTCACTTATGACAATGATCATCACCCACCAGTCATTGTTATCTTCCTTATTTTCCCAATGGCACTATTGTACCATGCTACATTATTCCACCTACATGACAATGACCCTCACCCTATGTACTGACTATCCTAAATGTTTCACCATCCTCGGTCACTGGAAAAACTGTCATCCAGTGATACCTTCATACTGCAATATATATTGCAATGAGGAAGCTGACCGTTACTGTCATCCAGTGATCACCTTCATACTGCAACATATATATGCAATGAGGAAGCTGACCGTTACTGTCATCCAGTGATCACCTCATACTGCAATATAATGGCAATGAGAAGCTGACGTTACGCATCCAGTGATCACCTTCATACTGCAATATATATATGCAATGAGGAAGCTGACCGTTTGGCAAAGGAAGAACAGCAGCCCCAACTAGAACAGAAAGTCTCCTTTGAAAAATCAAAAGTATTATCAAGGAGAACCAAAAACCAAAAAGGCAGATGGCTTGAGCAGCACCCTACTTCAACAAGAGGGATGGACACTACCGGATGCCCATATCAGACCTTTGTGAGGCTGAGGACAGGGCACTCCAGACTGAGACATCACATGTCCACTATATTCCACAATGGCAAGTCTGCAAATCATCCATGCAGTACAGCCCAACGACCTAGCCTGCCAACACACTGATGAAGGGAAAGCCCTATTGACCATTGGAGGGCCTTCGCCATACAGCAGCCTTCGCCAATTCCCCAGGATTCCTACCTAAGTGAACAAGGAAGAAGACCATCCTACAGTACTGTTGATCTCTAATGATCATCACCCATCAGTCGTTGATCCCCCCCCCCCCCCTCAACCAGCATCATTATACTACTGCCACCACATCATTTCACCTGTGACAATGATCAGCATCCCACAGTACCTGTAATCACAGTTATGATTCCAGTAACAACAATGATTATCATCCTGTAGCACCGTTATCAAATGACCACCACCCATCAAGGTTCCCTTTTTTTTTTTTTAAATTTTAGTAACAAGAATGATTATCATCCTGTAGCACTGTTGTTATCAAATGGCCATCACCCAGTAAGATTTATCATCATTATTTATATATTTATTCAAAAACCCCTTTGTGTGTGCGTGTGTGTGTGTGTGTGTGTGTGTGTGTGTGTTGTGTGTGTGTTGTGTGTGTGTGTGGTGCTGTGGATGTGGAAGAGTGTTTGCAATATGTGTGTGTATACGTGCATGTGTGTGTGTGTGTGCTTATATGTGTGTGTGTGTGATAGTGTTGATTTCACCTATGACAATGGTCACTATTCATCAGTCCTTGGTGATTTCCAATATTTTCTGCTCAATTGGCATTATCATACCAATGCTATATATATATATATACATATATAAAAAATGAAGGTAAAACCCTGGAGTAGGCTGGACACCACTCAGTGATGTGTGGGTGCACTGCTGATCCAGAAACTGGCCAGTCATACAGTGCAAAAATAAATGCAGGCACACCAGCCACACACTCTTCATGTTTTTTATAAAAAGAAGCTTTCGCCTTTTATTTAGGCTTCATCAGCATCTATAAAACGAAGTTAAAACATCTCAGTGTCAAAAAAAGAGAGTACAACTGTACTGTCTCCGTGGATGGTTGTCTTCGGCACCAGTGTGCGGTTTAGACGGGACAGTACATTGTACTCTCTTTTTTTGACACTGAGATTATATATAATTGTGTGAGAATGGGTGTGTATGTGTGTGAAAACTCCTCACAATTAGTCTCATTATGACCATAATTCACCCATATACCCTCCCCTCTCTTCCTCCCCCCACCCCACCCCCTTTTTTCCCCAACAACACTATTTGCATGAATTTCACCACCCCTCCCCCCCCCCATACGTTTGTGTGGGAGGAGAGATATGAACTCTCTCTCTTTCCCTCCTCATTATCCTCTTCCAACCCCCCCTCCATATTTTGCCCCCCCCCCCCCCTCCTAATGATATCTTACCACCCATTGAATCATTTCCATTCTCTTCCAATCATTACTATCATTACCCACACCCCATATCGACTACCACACATACTACTATTATCACCATCACCGCCCATTAAAATTGTTCATTTATTTATTTATATCTTTTGTATTCTTTATTCACTAATTTTAATTCATTTATTGATTTATTCATTTATTTATTATTATGATTCTTATTTATTTAATTAAAAAAAAACATATTTGGTGTTATGGATCATGCACATTAAAATATTCGTACTAACACTCTCTCTGCCTCCCCCGACCCCCTTCTCTTTCTCTCTCTCTCTTTCCGAATTCTTAAATATATTATGTGCATTTTCCCTGTAGTTCATTGTATTTCCATGATAGTGACCCGTTCTTCTGCCTGTGGATAACTTCCACTACTCTTTCTCTTTCATGGTGTACACATGTCAGCGTTTGTGTTTTGATCTGTGACCAGGTAATAAGCCTGTAAACACTGTGTCAACGACGGAAACTATGCCTGTAAACACTGTCAACAACTGGGAAATATGCCTGTAAACACTGTGTCAACGACCAGGTAATAAGCCTGTAAACACTGTCAACAACTGGGAAATATGCCCGTAACACTGTGTCAACGACCAGGTAATAAGCCTGTAAACACTGTCAACAACTGGGAAATATGCCTGTAAACACTGTGTCAATGGTGAATGTAAATAACCATTTTTGAATGTGTATTTGCCAGTATGTCCTTTATAGGGTTTCTTTCCAAAATATTTTTTTTAATGTTTTTAACAATCTGGAGATGGAAACAAACTTAAGCAGAAGTTGCTACATCCAGAGAATCATGGTAGGGTGTTGTTATCTATCTAAAATATGACGTTGTGAAATTGATGTAGATACTATCTGCGTGTGTACTGTTGCGCACTTCAGTCCTGTGACAGGACTTGCAGTCTTCTGAAGGCATTAACACTTCATAAAGGATGTAGAGTGTGGCCCTGTGTGACAGGACTTGCATGTCTTTCTGAAGGCAGAACACTTCATGAAAGGAGTGTGGTAGTGGGCCCTGGTTGGAACAGGACCTTGCAGGTCTTTCCTGAAGGCAGACACATCAAGAAAGGGATGTAGAGTGTGGCCCCTGGTGGGACGACTTGCAGGTCTTTCTGAGCAGAACACGTCATGAAAGGAGTGTAGAGTTTGCCCTGGTGTGACAGTATTTGCAGGTCTTTCTGAAGGCAGACACTTCAGAAGGAGTGTTAGTGTGGGCCCTGGTGTGACAGGACTGCAGGTCTTTCTGACGGCAGAACACAATCATAAAGGATGTAGAGGGTGCCCCTGGTGTGACAACTTGCAGGTCTTTCTGAAGCAGAACACAAACATGAAAGGAGTGTAGAGTGTGCCCTGGTTTGACAGGACTTGCCGGTCCTTTCTGAAGATAAGATAAATAATGTTGCTTATAGCCCAGCCGACCGCAAAGGGCCAGGTCTTTCTGAAGCAGAACACATAAAAGGGAGTTAGAGTGTGGCCCCTGGTATGACAGAAGTTGCAGGTCTTTCAGAAGGAGAACACATCATGAAAGGGAGTGTAGAGTGTGCCCAGGTTGACAGGACCTTGCAGGTCCCTTTCGAAGCAGAACACATCATGAAAGGAGTGTAGAGTGGTGGCCTGGTGTGACAGGACTTGCAGGTCCATTCTGAAGGCAGAACACATCATGAAAAGGGAGTGTAGATGTGGCCCTGGTGTGACAGGACTTGCAGGTCTTCTGAAGGGCAGATCACATCATGAAAGGGAGTGTAAGTATGGCCCTGGCGCTGGTCAAGAATTCAGAGCAGCACTCCTTAGAGATGCATCCATAAAGTGAAAAAGAAACACGACTGAGAGGTTTCAAGTCTTCCGTTGAAGCTTTTGGCACGCTCAGCTGGTAGAATTTAGCTGGGTAAAAAAAAAAACCCACCCACACACATACAACAACACACAAACGCACAGCACACAACACACAAAGCACACACATACACATACACATGTAGGCCTACTGCAAGACAAACCCCAAGGCTGTCCGCTGACATGAGGCATCCCCCCCCCCCCCAGTGGTGCGTGATGTGTGTGTGTGTGTGTGTGTGTGTGTGTGTGTGTGTGTGTGTTTGAGTGTGTGTGTGTGTGTGTGTGTGTGGTGTGTGTGTGTACCTGTGTATGTGTACCTCTGGTGTGCTACCTGTGTATGAGTGTACCTGTTGTGTGCCAGTGTTTGTACCTATGTGTGTGTGTGTAGTGTGACAATTGCACAACCACTAATGCTTCACACTGTCAGTCAGTAGCTATACTCTCCTTCGAACCCCATCACCTCTCCAAATGATGTGAATCCGCCCCTGCATGGAATCACAGTGGGTGCTGAATGAGCTGTTGCTGCTTTAATCTCTCCTGAAATAGGTAATTCCTGTCTCAGTGCTCCAAGGACCATCTCAACAGCTCGGACTCGACATGAATGAGTCTGTTGCTGCTTTCACCTCTCCTGAAATGGGTAGTACCTGTCTCAGTCCCTCCGGTGGAAAAAGTAAAAGGAGCTGAAAGGTTACCTCGTTGGATGAAAGACATTCAACATGAATGTGACCAACAGGTAGAGAGAAATGGCCGACACAAGAATCTACTCAACACCATCAAACCAGTAACAAAACTAACATCCTGAAGGGAAATCCCCCAGTCAATACTCACAGGAATGTACCAAATCCTCACATGGTATTCCCCAGCTGAGTGTGTGTGTGTGTGTTGTGTGTGTGTGTGTGTGTGTGTGTGTGTGTGTGTTGTGGTGTGTGGGTGTGTGTGTGTGTGTTGTGTTGTGTGTGTGGGTGTGTGTGTGTGTTGTGTGTCTGTGTGTGTTGCGTGCATGTGCTAAATGCTTTTTTTCCTGTCATATCCGATATACAGGGAACTAAACACGAGACACCCACACGAAGCCTCCACTTGGCCATGATGAACAGTTTTCTTCTCCCTCGTTTCATAACAACACAAGTGACAATACAAGCCCAGTTTCGATGACCTGTCCACTTGGTGACAAAGTTTCAGGACACTTCAACTAGGAAATGAACCCTCTGACAAGGAACTAAGGGAAAGGATGCAGTGTGTGGGGACAGACTGATTGACAAGCCACAGAACAACACAACCTTCCACTCTCTCTCCATCTCTCTCTTTCTTATGATGCCTAGGACCTGTATGCAATAAAAATATGCACATGAAATTCATATTTTCTCTCTCTCTCTGTCATAGACTCAATCTCTCTCTCTCTCTCTCTCCCCTTATCCACTCTCTCTCTCTTCTCTCTCTCTTATCCCATCTCTCTCTCTCTCTCTTTTCTCTCTCTCTCTCTGTCAGAATCAATATTTTCTCTCTCTCATAGACCAAATCTCTTTCTCTCTCTCTCTCTCTCTCTCTCTCTCTCTCTCTCTCTCTCTCTCCCCTCTCTCTCTCTGTCAGACTCAATATCTCTCTTCATGATCAAATTTTTCTCTCTCACACACACACACACACACACACACACAAAACACACACACACACACACACACACACACACACACACACACACATGAAAACACAGAACATACATTCAAACACATACAACTACATATAAACACAAACACAAGACAAACTTGCTCACACTTTATGGTCAAAAACAGTTAACAGACAGAATATGAAAGACAATACGCAATCAAGGGGGAAAAAATCCTGCGTGTTAGTTACTTTACGGGACTTTTAAATGCTCTTGTAAAAATACTGCTCTCTCTCCTTTCTCTCTCTTCTTCTTTCTCTCTCTCTCTCTTCTCTCTCTCTCTCTCTCTCTCTCTCTCTCTCTCTCTCTGATGCTGCTCCCCTTTTCCTCCAATGGTGCACACAATCCCAGCTCGGCCCCACTAAAACCCAAAGTCATCTGCGCTTTTTCATCCCATGCAAAAAAAACAATGCCTAAAACCCTTTTAAAATGGTTTAAAGAAAAGGTTGCTTTTTTCTTTTTTTAATAAAAAAACCAATACTTTGGTGATTAATATCCTACTGTCGACTTGCAGCCAGTTCGATTCTCCAATTTCACATTTTTTAAACTCCCAGTAGATTTGTCGCCATGTTTGATTCTCCAATTTACATTAAATATACTCCCAATTTCCCGCCAGTTTGATTTCCAGAGTTTTTTTTTTCTTTCTGTCTTTTCTTCAGCCTCACTCCCCCCCCCACCTCACACCCCCCCCCCACCATTTTTTTGTCTTTTTCAGCCCCCTCCCCCTCCCCCCCCACCCCCCCATTCTTTCTGTCGTTCTTCCCCCTCACTCCCCCCTCCCCCCCCCCCCCCCAATTTCTTTCGTGTTTCTTCAGCCCACTCCCCACTCACCCCCCCACCCCCACCTTTTTTTGTCCCCAGCCCATCCCCCTCACACCCCCCCCCACATCCTTTCGGTCCCCCCCCCGCCACAGGTGTCGTCACGGGCCCTTGCCCTGAACCCACGGGAGAGCCCTGTCTGTCACAGGCCTTGCCCTGAAACCCCAAACGGGAGGTCACTTTTTGAAAGGGCCTTCCCCCTGAAAACCCACAGGGGAGCATTTTTAAAAAGGGCCCTTGCACCTGAAAACCCAAACGGGAGGTCATTTTTTGTCACAGCCTTGCCCCTGTACCCACGGGAGGTCACTGTCCAGGCCTGCCCCTGAAAACAAGGGGGTCACGGAAAGGGCCCACCTGTAACCCACAGGGGAAAAATTCGTCACGCCTTTCCCCCTTAACCAAGGGAAGTCACTGTCCGGGCCTGCCCCGAAACCCACAGGGAGAGTCACTGTCACGGGCCTTGCCCCTTTAAAACCCCAGGGAAGTCATGTCTGGCCTTGCCCTGTCCACGGGGAGAGTCACTGTCACGGCCTTGCCCCCTGAAACCCCGGGGAAGTCACTGTCCAGGCCTGCCCTGTAACCCACAGGGAGGTCACTGTCTGTCACGGGCCTTCCCCCCTGTAACCCCAACGGGGAAGTCACGGGTCAAGGCCTTGCCCTGTAACCCCAGGGGATCACGTCTGCCCCAAGGCCTTGCCCCGTAACCCCAGGGAGGGTCACTTCTGTCACAGGCCTTGCCGTAACCCACGGGGGAAAGTCACTTTTTTAAGGGCCCTTGCCCTGTAACCCACGGGGAGAGCCTGTCTGTCACGGGGCCTTGCCCGTAAACCCACGGGGAAGTCACTGCACAGGCTTCCCCCTGAACCCCCAGGGGGTCCGTCGCCCGGGGGCCTTCCCCCTGTAACCCACGGGAGGTCCTGTAAAGGGGCCCTTCCCCCTGTACCCCGGGAGAGTCACTGTCCGGCCCTTCCCCTGAACCCCACGGGGAGTCCTGTCACAGGTTGCCCCTGAAACCCCACAGGGGGAGCCTGTAAGGGCCCTTTCCCCCTGTAACCACAGGGAGAGTCACTGTCTGCAAGGCCTTGCCTGTAACCCACGGGAGAGTCTTCTGTAAGGCCTTCCCCCGGGAAACCAAGGGAGAGTCAATTTTGTCCCAGGCCTTCCCCCCTGTCCCACGGGGAAACCGTCCTGTCCAGCCTTGCCCCTAAAACCCCGGGGAGAGTAAACTGTCGTCACGGGCCCTTCCCCTGAACCCCACGGGAAAAAGTACTGTACGGCCTTGCCCCTGAACCAAAGGGAAGGTCCTGTCTGTAAAGGCCTTGCCCTTCCCCCACAGGGAGAGTCCTGTTGTACAGGCCTTGCCCCTGAACCCACAGGGGAGTCCGTCAAGGCCTTGCCCCTGTAACCCCAGGGAGAGTCACGTTGTCACAGGCCTTGCCCCTGTAACCCCAGGGGGTCACGTACAGGTTGCCCCTGAAACCCACAGGGAGAGTCACGTTTTTACGGCCTTGCCCTGAAAACCCAAAGGGGAGAGTAAATGTCTGACAGGCCTTCCCCCTGTAACCCACAGGGAGAGTCCTGTCTGTAAGGCCCTTGCCCTGAAACCCCACAGGGGAGTCAGCCCTGTACAGGCCTTGCCCGTAAACGGGATCACTGTCTGTCAAGGCCCTTGCCCCTGTAACCCACAGGGGAGTCACGTCGTCACAGGCCTTCCCCTGTCCCACAGGGGAGTCACTGCCCCGGGGCCTTGCCGTAACCCAAGGGGAGTCACTGCTGCACCCCCGAAAGGTAAGGTCCGTCACAGCCTTGCCCCTGTACCCCAGGGAGGTCCTGCCCAAGGGGGGCCCTTTGCCCCTTGTTACCAGGGAGATCCCTGTTCACAGGCTTGCCCCTGAAACCCAAGGGAGATCACTGTCTGTAAAGGGCCTTCCCCCGAACCCCCAGGAAAGGTCCTGCCCACAGGGCCTTGCCCTGTAACCCACAGGGAGAGTCCTGTCACGGGCCTTTTCCTGTAACCCACGGGGAGAGCACTGCCCCGGGCCTTTGCCCTGTAACCCCAGGGAGCCCCTGTACGGCCTTGCCCTGTAACCCACGGGGAAGTCACTTTTTACGGCCCTTCCCCCTTAAACCCCACAGGGGGGTCCTGTCGTACAGGCCTTGCCCCTGTACCCCGGGAGTCATGCTGCCCGGTTGCCCGGGAAACCCACGGGGAAGCCCCTGTTGTCACGGCCTTGCCCCTGAACCCCACGGGAGGTCATGTCGCCCGGGCCTTGCCCTGTAAAACCAGGGGGATTCCTGTTGCCGGCCTTGCCCTGTCCCCCGGGGGGTCCTGTTTGTTAAAAAGGGAAAAAACGGGGGCCCCCTGCTGCCAAACCGGGGGTGGGTTCCCCCTTTTCCCCCCCCCCCCCCCCCACCCCCCCCCCCCCCGGAAAACTGACCCCTGCTGCACGGGAACTGCCCCCTGTGACACGGACCCTGACCCCTGCTGACACAGGCACCCCTACGACCCCTGTGACAAAAAAATGCTTTGTTGGGGACCTGCCTTGCGGCTTTCCCCCAATGGCGCTGCCATGCCCTTTCCCAGGACAGTCCCTATGAGCTCACGGGTTTCGGCAACATCAACGGTTTTGGGCTTAGACGTGGACGGAAACATCAAAATAAACAAAAAGGTTTGGGTTTAACGTGGCAGGCAACATCACTCGACAGGTATGGCTTGGGGAAGGGAGGGGAAAACCATCAAAATAAACGGGTATGGCTTGACGTGGAGAGGCAACTCAACATCAAATCAAAAGGAAATGGCTTAGACGGGAAAAGGCAACACAACTCAACATAAAAGGGTATGGGCTTAGACGTGGAGGCCATCCTCCGGGGTATGGGCTTGACGTGGAGAGGCAACACAAATCAACGGTATGGGCTGAGAGTGGAGGGGCAACATAAACATCCCTCAAGGTTGGGTGAACGTGGGAGGAAATAACATCAACACCCAACATCAAACAGGTATGGGCGAGATGGGAGGCAACATCAAATCAACTAAACGGGTATGGCCGACGTGGAGGGCAACAGAAACTGAGGTCACCATGGGGGAGGGAAAAAAACCCCAATGTGGAGATGTTTTTTTTTTTTTTTCAATTGCGTCAATGGGAGGGGTTTGAAGATGATGACGAGTTCCATTGTGGACTGGACTGCTCACAGGCTGTACTCTTCATCACTTTCTTTATGACCCGGGTAACCCCGGGCCCTAGAGTACGACACCTGCAGTTTTTGCTGGAATCTAAACAAAACTGGAAAGCATCCATTACTTTTCCTTTTTTTTTGAACTGATGTATATTTTTTCCCCTCACACCCTTTGTCCCCTTAACCAAAGGGAAAGCACCATCTGTTTCCCCCCTTTCTAATGCTTCAAAAGGTTTCTGGCTCCTTGCCTTGCGATGTCCTGAGAAGCCTTCTTCGTTTTTAGGCTCTGACCCAAAAACCCAAAGACAGGCCGGTTTTGTGGGGATGTACGAATGCAAAAAGTCAACAAAATTTTTCCCCGATTAAAAAAAAAAAAAATTCGGGACCCTCTAGGGGAGCTGTAAGAAACGAATTTCAGGTGACACATAAAAAACAAGTAAAACGGGAAAACATTGTTTCATCCCCAAATTGTTCGTTTTGGGATGACTTCATCTTTAGGTCCGTGGGCCCGTTAGAAACCCTCTTAGCCCCTTCTGATTTTGAGTCAAGCGGGAAATTTTGTGGTGTGAAAGCCTGAAGCGTCGTAGAAACTGTGAGCAGCAAAAGGCAAGGCTTCCCCCCCCCACCCCCTTTTTGATAAAGTGGGTCGAAACTTGTGGGCGTAAAAGGCACAGGCTATCCCCCCCCCACCCCCCACCTTTTCTGAGGGGAAAGTCTCAAAAACATGTGAGCATCAAAGGCCTAGTATCCCCCCCACCCCTCTTTTTTAAACATAAAACAAAAACAAAAAAATCGAAAACTTTTCTAAGCATCTTTTCAAGAAAACCCAAAAAAACTTAACAGTCAAAAAGCTGGCAAAACCCTGGCAAATGCTTGTTAAGTAATTCTGAATAGATTAACTATCCCCCCGGGCAAAATCACCGGGTACTGCTTTTTTAAAAGAACTTCTAATTTTAAACATGATAACCCCGGGCCCAATTATACGGGCTTATTAAAAACTTTGAATAGTTAACATGTAAACCCTGGCAAAATACCTGGTACATGCTTTTTAAAGAACTTCAAATAGTTAAATGATACCCTGGAAAAAATACCTGTCGCATTTTTTGGAATTCTAAATTTTTCATGATCAACCCTGGAAAAAATCCCGGGGTCATGCATTTTTAAGAACTTCAAATAGTTTTACTGCCCCCTAAAAAAATCACCTGTAATTTTATTTAAGAATTCTGAAATAGTTAACATGATAACCCTTGCAATCACCTGGTCTGCTTATTAAGAACTGAATGATTACGATCCCCCTGGCAAATCACCGGTCGATTTATTAAGAATTTTGAATGTTAACAGATAAACCCCTGCAAAATCCCCTATACCCCTTTAAGACTTTGAATAGAAAACATGTTAAACCCTGCAAAAATCCCCTGGTAATGATTTTTTGTTCTGTGTTAAACAGTACCCGAAAAATCCCTGGTCGTTTTTAAGCTTTGAATGTTAACATGATAAACCCCGGGCAAAATCCCCGGGTAATGCATTATTAAAAACTTCGAATAGTTAACATGATCAACCCTGGCAAAATCCCGGGTACTGCAATTAACAACTTCTGAAAAATTTAAATGATCAACCCTGGCAAAAAACCGGGTTACATGCATTTTTAAAAACTTTTGATGATTAAACTGATCAACCCGGGAAAAAATACGGTCAGCATTATTAAAAACTTTAAATGATTAACTGATCAACCCTGGAAAAAATCATAGTACATGCTTATTAAGAACTTCTGAATGATTAAATATAAAACCCGGGGCCAACAACAAGGTCAAAAGGCAAAAACGGGGCCCCGACTCACAAATGTTGGTCAACAAAACAACAAAAGAGAACGACATGCAAATATATAAAAAAATTAAAAAAAGTGTTTTCCCGTCTCCCTGAGGTCCGCCACCCAAATACCCCCCCATCCCTGACCCCTTTAACTTGGCATGGTCAGTCAACCTGAAAATGGAATCTCCTTCTGACCGCCTATTTCGGACAGGTCCGTCGTCAACGCATGCCAAGTGTTTCTTCGACCAGCCGCAATCCATGGCCGACTCACTTTCTTGCTGAACAACCCACCCTTGAAGGAAAATTTTTGGCGTCCTCTGGACGGCAGTTCTGAAGGAAAGGGTACGTCGGGAACTGCGGGGTCAAGGGGCGTTTCCTCTCCCAGGAGGAATCCAACCCTAAAACACAGGGGTGTAAAGAAAATTTTTAAATTTTTTTTTATGGGTTTTTCTTTAAATTTGGTTTAGTATAAAAATGGGGTGCTTATTTTATTGAGGTAAAAGCGCCCCAAAGGGTATAAAAGTTTGTAGTGATCAGACTGTGTGTAGCCCGTCCCAAGGTTTTAAGGGTGTCACGACCGACCCCTGGGGGGCCCTGCCCTGACAGGTGGGTCTGGGGGGAGTGAAGGGTGATGCCTCAACGCCCCGAAAGGGAACCACACATAAAGTTTACGATAAAACCCCCTTTATTCACCCCAGCAAAAAAAACTTTCCCCAAACACACGCCCCATGCACGATACAAAAAAGCCCCCAACGCACACCGCAAAATCCGTTCAAGCCTAAAACGCACACAACCTGCAAAATCCCCGCAAGCCTCCCCCCAACACCTGCCAATCGCAATCAAGCACTCCCACCCCAAAAAGCACGTTTTTAAAAAAAAATTTACCATCAGTCCAATCCAATTCAGCTTCCCAGCACATATGAATGTACAAAATTTAAAAAGAAATTTTTTCCCGTTTTGACCCTTTCTACACCAGGGTGCGCCCACTCCCTGCCCCCTTAAGTCCGCGGGGGAGCACCCGTCGCACTGGGTGCTCCACCCGGGTTGGTTCTCGAGGGGCCCCAAAAAGCCGCCCCTCGACTCCCAAGCGGGCGTAAAGGCGTGTCCCGGGGGGGGGGGGGGGGGGGGGGGGGGACGTAGCTTTTACGGGAGGTCCTGGAGGGGGGCCCAGGCCGGCGTCGAGCGGGGGGGTCCCCTAGCGTCCCGGCCCCGACCAAGGCGGGGCTCGACAGCGCGTGGCACCATCTCGTCCGTGTCTCAGCCAGAACGGGGCCTCGACCAGCGTGGCCCCACCCAGTTCGTGCCCAGGTAAACCCCCCGGGAGGGGGGGGGCGTAGTGGGAGGAGAGTGGAGGGGGAAAAGAAAAAAAGGGGGGGAAGAAGGGTACGGACCCCTGCGTCTCCGTCTGACCATTGCTGTCAAGTCTTTCGCCTCGCTGTGGGCGGGGGGAAAGTGTATTAACGCAACAGTACCATTAAAAAAAAGTTTCCCAAACCCAGGGGAAAAAAAAGACTGCTTTAAAATCAACATTTTTATAAAAAAAATTTTATCTTCCCCTTCTCTCACCCCGTTTAAAACTTTTTCCCCTTCCTTGGGAAAAAATCAACACGCCACGTTTAATACTGCCACCTTTTGAAAATAAAATTTCAATGGCTAATTGTCATTTTTTTAAAAACACATTTCAAAATAACAAAAATCTCCAACCACGCATCCGAACGAAAATCTGCGTCGCACGCTGTAAACAAAAACTCGTTCTCCTTGCACCACAAACGGGACGGGGCCCGAAGGATAAAGTCCGGCAAGTGACGGGGGGGCGAGCGAGACCAAGCAAGTTCCAAACCCCTGAATCCCCAGGTTTTTCCCCCCTTTCCCCACCAACTACCGCATCACCGATCATAAAAGGAGAAAAATTTTTGGGAAAAATTTAGAATCCCGGGTTTAAAAGAGGAAATTTAACCGGGAAAAAAGGTCTCACACAATTTTTCTCTTAAATTTCGAAAACAAAAGAAAATTGCGCAAAAGCAAAGCTAAGCGGCAAACAACAACAAATCAAAAAAAACGGGACCACGAAACTGATGCTTACCAGCTCCCCCGTGGGTGCCCCCAAGAGGGGGTAAAAGGCTCTCCTCCCCTCTGTCCGTCAAAGGGGGCAGAGGCGAAGATGGGGAAAACGAAAAATGATGCCCCTCTCCTACAGGCCGACTGAGGAATTGAAAGTAGACTGTACTCTCGACATAAGGAAAAAAACCAGGACGGGGCGGCCCCCCCGAGAATTTTCCGCTCGAGTAAAGAGAAACCCCCCTCAGCAATGGGGGCCCAAAACATCCATGCTGCGTACAGAGGACATACTTCAACTAAAAAGGAACGAAGCACGTGCGCGGGTTTAAAAAGACGGCGAGGGGATGCCGAAAGTTCGAGAGAAAGGTCCCGGCCCCCCGTGAACTTGCGGTTAATAGCACGGGGGGGGTTTAGAAGAGGGGAGGAGGAGAAACCCGACCGAATTTGGCTGAACCCACCAAGGTGCAACTGCCCCACAAGCCCCCTGGGCCCCGGATACCGAAACGCAACGCAATAAACAAAAAGAAATTTCCGCCCCCCTAGGGGTAAAAAGTGGCCCCCTCGTGACAAACTGTGCCAAACCCCCCTTCAAAAAGCATCTTTTCTTGAGATACATGTCCTTTAAAATTTTGGCTGTGCAACTTACAACATGGGACCGAACCCAACTCTCTGTGATCGACGAGTACGAAAAATCCATACAAACTTCCACGATGACCCAAAACCCGGGAATACATAAATAACATTTATCAAAAAACTAAGCAAATTTTCCAACCAAAAAAGTAACAATCCGAAACCTTTGGTGACCCCCGTTAACCTCATGAAGTGACAAGTCACTACACCTGATACAAAACCCCCAAAAAGGGGATAAAACCCGGTTGAGGGAAGTGTCCCCTCTGACCGTTTTTCCAAGTGGACTAGGGCTCGGTAAGATGTCAAATCGTATTACGGAACCCTTGATATGAGGGGAAATGAACCGGGACTCTGCGTTCCATGCCCAATCATAGCGACAATGACTGGCCGGATCCGGTCAAAGCCGGGAGGGTGTGATCGCTCCCAGTAAAAAATTTCCCGGCCGTTTTTTTTGGGGCAGCAGTGCGCGTCCAAATCGCCGAAGTTCGCAACTGGGGTCGTAGTCCAACGGGACGCCTTGGGGTTTTCGCTCGAGATTTTTACCACCCGAATGTGCGGTGCCGCGTCGGAGGAGGATTAAGGGGCCCCAAGGTCGACCCAATTTGCTGAAGGTCCCCACCCGTGGCACTGCCCCTGGGGAACACCTTCAAGGACCCTTAGGGTTGTCCGTTGGCAGACATGCAACTGCGGCATTTACTGCCAAACCCTTTGCGGTTTCACCCTGGCCAAAAGAAGTTTGTCTTCTCGCTCGAGAGCCGTTTGGGACCCCGTATGACTAAAAGGTAAAATCGGGGGGCCCTGCCGGAGGACAGACTCTCTCGGCTTTGGGGAACCCCACTGTTTGGCCACCGATCTCCTGGGTGAAAACCCAAAAAAGGACCCCTTGTGGAGTTTGAAAGCCACTTGGCGTGTCGGGCAATGAGCGGGGACGACCTCCAGTTGTCGCAGGGTTTGGCATCCAAGCCCCTGGCCTGAAGACAACAAGGAGCCGACGGCATCGCAAGGACCTCGAGAGTCGGTGAAGACGGACGAACTCCTGCCCTGCTTTCGCTTTGGGGGGTTGTGGTAACTCCCACACACCCTGACGGCAGATCCGTAGACCGGCCCGACTGCGTCCGTCAGCAAAGGTGAATTTTTTTCCCCTATGGGAAGGGGAATCATAGGTGTCCACCGCAGGGCCATACTTTCCCCCCAAAAAGAGGGGGGGGGAAAAAGGAAAAAGTACGGGACGGGTGGGGTAAAACCGCCTCCAACCCCCCAAAACCCTCTGCGCCCCCCGGCCTAGGGGAAAAATTTTCTTATTCACAAAGACTTTGTGCTCCGAATCCTGATGGGTCGCCAAGGGGGGAACCAACAACAAGAGAAACATGGCACTTGAATACCAAAGCTGGGTGGAACCCCGTTAGCCGGGGCACGAGGAGTTGGAAAGGACCCCCACGACTACCAGCGGTTTTGGGACAATCCTTCTTAAGTGGCCGGGCGCCACAAAAAAAACCCCAATCGGGGCGCTAAAAACCCCCAGAACTGTCCCTTTGTTCACCCCACTAGCAGTTTGTGGGCACCTTTTGCTACTAAATCCTGGGGAGGGCTTTCTCCGTATCGGGCGATCCCAAACCCCTGCGAGCTTCAAAAACCCTCAGCGGTGTAAATTTCGCAGCCGCGAAAATTGGGGTTCTGTCCGCCTATCCGAATCCCAACTCTGGGGACACAGTTTTGGGAGCTTTCAATGAGGTCAGATCCCCAGCCCCCACTTAGCTAACTGACCCCGTACCCTAGCTTTTGCGACCCTATCACCAAACTGCCAAAGGTCTCATTTTTATTCTTCTTCTTGGACCTAAACTTCCCCTTGGGTTCTGGGGTAGGTGGAAAAACGCTTCGCAGACCCAAAACTGCGTCTGCATAAGACGCACCTTCATTTAGAGTGGTCACCCCCTTTGCGCCCAGATTCCAAAAAAGGTCATACCCCTTTTTGTCCTCGACAATTGGTATGAAAAAAGAAAACCTTGTCGAAGCTCTAAGAACTTCAATGTCTCACGGGGTCGAACTCTGGGCTTTAATTTTGGGGCTCTACCTTTTTCACCTCCCTGGTGATTAACCCCGGGTTTAAAAAGCGGGGGGCCGGAAAGAAACTTTTCCCATCTTTTTGGTAGGCCCTCCGTCTGGCGCCCCCTCTCTACGTGACCCCCAATCTTCCCGACGGAGGGCAGCCTCTTCCCTCGCTGTGCTTCCTGTTAAGCCCCTCTTACGCAGAGCTTCCTGCCAAAATACCCTCTTCCCTAGCAGTTTCCCTGTTGTAGGTCCTCCTTCGCAAGCCCCCACCCTATTAGCTTTTTTCCCTACGGGCCTTGCCTCTTCCCTACGTGGGCTTCCTGCTGCACTCTTCAAACCTTTCCCTACGCTGCCGCCCAGAAACATAAAAAAGAAGCGATGTCCTGGGGGGGGTTACCCCTCCCCCCACGGAGGTGACCCCTCTGACCCTCCCCTTGGGGCCGACTTTCCCTAAGGAAAGTCTTTTGGGAAACCCCTTCGGGGGAAGCCCGGGGGGAAAAGGTTTCGGTCCCTTTCGATCAAAGAAGCCCACAGTTGCTTCGTTTACTCGACCTTCGAGCGGGGAAATGCCCGTCGGGGTCTCGACAGGGGGCCCCCCAGCGAAGAGGGAGAAAAAAAACTCCTGGGGCTACCGACAGCATGGAAAAGTAGAAATTACCGTATCGGTATGGGACTAAAAGTGGGCTCGTAAAATTTTTTAATCCTTTTCTTCGACGCCCGCGTCGCCACCCACCAGGCCGGGCGTCGCCTGACCAATTCCTTTCAGTTTTCCCAAATTTTCAGGGAAAACAATTCCACTGAGAAAAAAAAAACAAATATTTTAGGGGGTGTGTATTTGTGTGTAGTGTGTGTTGGTGTGTCGGACAAGTTCCGGTGCTCCCCTCTGGGAACACCGCCTCTACAGCACGAGCAAAAGTGCGGTGGGGCTCACCCAAAAAAAAAACTCCCCCTGTCCCGGGTGCCCCCACTCTGGGGAAACCCCGCTTAAAAAGCACGAGCACGTGCGGTGGGGTGGGCCCCCAAAAAAAAACAAAACAAAACTAGCAACGGATCCCGGGAGAGAAAAAAAAACCCAGCGTCCCTACCCCCCTGTTCCAACCCCGGTGGAAAAAAAACCCCCCTTGGCTAATACAAAAAGGAAAGGGGTGAGCGGCAAAAAGGGCAAGACTTACGGCGTACCCGCGTGAGGTACCCCGGGGGAAGGAGGTCTGGAAGCGGTGCTCCTCTTGGTCTCACCTGCCTCAGTCACGCCGGATGTTCCCCAGGCACCAAAAAACCCCTTTTTCCCCTAGATCACCCGCCCAACCCCCCCACAAAAAAACCGACAAACTGATAAAATTACAAAAAAACAAAATAAAAAAGGTACTCGCGAAACGGGGAGGGCGCCAGAGCCCTTCACACCCGGACGAGCCCCACAATTGTCCCCGGCCCCCCGGGGGTCTGCCCCCGGGGTCTAGGGGGGAGTGAAGGGATGACTGACCTCACCCTCCGCAAAGACCACCAAAAAAGATTCGATCAACACCCCCTTTATTCACCCAGCAAAATAAAATTCCAACACAGACCATGCCTCACAAAAAAGCCTCCAACGCCACAACATGCAAATCACGACAAGCACTCCAACCCCCAAACATGCAATCACGTAAAGCACTCCAAACGCCAAAAACATGCACAATCGCAATCAAGCAATCCACACCCACCATGCCGTTATAAAAATATTTACCTACACGTACACAATCACAATTTTTGCATTTTCCCCAAAAATGACTTACCTTTAAAAAAAAATTTTCCAGTATTGACCCTTTCTCACACCCGGATGGTCCCCTCCTGCCCCGTCAAGTCCGCAAGGGGACCCTGTCGATAGGTGCTCGAGCCGGGTTGGGTTTTCCAGGGAGTCGCCCAAAGCCGCCCCCGCTCCCCAACGGCAGTGAAAAAAACGTGTCCCGGGGGGGGGGGGGGGGGGGGTAGCGTTACTGGGGGTCCTGGAGGGGGGCCCCGGCCCGGCCCCTCGAGAGGCGGGGTCCCCTAGCAGTCCACGGGCCCGACCCAAAGGGGTGGGCCTGACCCCGCGTGGGCACCATCTGTGTGGTTCAGCCAGAACGTGGCCCCGCCAGATGGCCCATCCCGTTCGTGCTCCCTGAAGCCCCCCGGGGGGGGGGCGTATGGGGGGGTCGGGAGAGGAAAGAAGGGAAGGAGGGGGAAGAAGGGTATGGAACCCGCCGTCGTACCGGACCCTTGCTGTCAAAGTCTTAACCCCACTCGCATGAGGCGAGGGGAATGTATTAAGACACAGTCACCCCTTTAATCAAGTCTTCCCCACGATGCGGTAAAGACTGCTTAAATCCAAAAGGTTATAAAACAAAAAAAGAATTATCTTCACCCCTTTTCTCACTCCGCTTAAAGTTTTCCTTCCTTAGGAAATAAAATCAACACAGCGCCATCGCTTTAAAAACTGCCACCACATTTGCAAATAATAATTCAATGGCAAAAATTTTTCCATTTTATAAACATTTCAAAATAAAACAAATCTCCCAACCCCGCATCCACGACAAAACATGGACGCCCGCTCGTGAACATAAAACCTTCCCTTGCAACACAAACAGCGGTGGGCCCAAGGATAAAAGTCCCGGGAAGTGAAGGGGCGGACGGCGAGCCAAGCAAGTTCCAACCCTGAACACCCGGGTTCCTCCCTTCCCCCGACTACCCCATACCGATACATAAACAGGAGAAAGAATTTTGGAAATAATTTTTGAATGGCCGGTTAAAGATGGAATTAACCGAAAAAAGGCTCACACAATATTTCTCTTACAAATTTCGAAAAAAAAAATTTCGCAAAAGCGAAGACTTGCCGTAACAACAAAAATCAAAACAAAAAACACGAAATGTGCTTCCAAATCCCGTGGGGACCCCGAAGGGGCGGGGCAAAGGGCTCCTCTACCCCCTGTCCCTCGAGGGGACAGAGGCAAGAGCGGGAAACAAAAATGATGTCCTCTCCCACGGCCGATGCAGGGGAATTTAAAGTACTGATTACTCTCGACGAAAGGTAAAAAACCAGGATGGAGCAGGCGCCCCCCAGACACTTCGCTCGATGAAGAGCTAAAACCCCCCTCACAAAGGGGGCCCCCTGCCATGCTGCGCCACAGGTGAATACTTTCAAACTAAAAGGAAAGACCCGTGCGACAGGTAAAAAAGACAGGCGAGAGGCCGGACAGAAAGTTCGAGAGAAAGGTTCCGGCACCCGTGAACTGCAGGTTGAAAAGCCGGGCGGTGGAAATTAGGAGAGGGGAGAGAGAAAGCAACCCAATGGCTGAACCACCCAAGTGCAACTGCACCAAAACCACCCCAAAGGGGGGATACACGACAACAGCAACGCAATAAAACAAATAATAATTCCCCCACCCCAGGGGGGTCGAAGTCGTAGGTCGGAAAACTCGTGACAAGGGGGATGCATGGATCTCGTGCAGTTTTTTATAACGGGTGAGCGGGGAAATTTGTATGTGTGGCCGGGCGTGTTTAGCGTTTGCTGTGACAGCCGAGGGAGAGCGTGCGTTCGTGGACGCCGGGGGCGTAAGCGTTGTAAGTCCTGGGGGGAGGGCCCGGGTAAGGGGTTTGGTTAGTGTTGAAATTTTTAATTTTTTTTTCTTTCAGCTTGTTTTTTGTTTTGGGTTTATGAATAATATTCGGATTGTTTGACAGTTATGAAAATTATTTTTTCCATTTTTCTAAGATTCGAGGGTTCGGGCCGGTGAGGAGAAAATGTTGTTTATTAATAAATTTTTGTCTTGTTTTTTAAAAAGAAATTGGAAATAATATTTATTTTTTTTATCTCAGGGAAATTTCCGGGTGGAGACGGGAAAGGGAAAAAGGGGGTTGGGTTTTTCGGGGGGAGACAAACGATAAATTTTTTTTTTGAAGTTTAGGAACTGGGATAGTAATGGTGGTGTTCCGACTTTGTTTTTAGAGGTGGCTGCTTCGGGATGAAAAAAGCTGGAGGGGCTCCCTGCGTAGAGTTTGAGGTGACCGGGTGTGAAATGACAGTGGTGTCCCCTAGGAGTGAGAAGTGGGGGCTCCCCGCCCTGGCGTTTGGGCTGTACCGGGCGTGAAGACTTACAGAAGGAAGGCCCGGTACGTTGGTAGTCGTGGAGCCGACCCCGGTTGGGGGCGTTGACTGTCCCTGGTGAACTTTGGGAGAGGGCGACGGGGAAAACGTGGAAGAATCTTTAGGGCGTTAACTGGTGAAAAACCTTTTAAAAATTTCCCCCTTTCTTTCGCTCTCCCCGGGTTTTGAGGTAAAACATTTCTAAAAATTTTAAAAAAAGAAAAGGGGGGTTTTTTATCAAAAATTAAGCGTTTATCCCTGGGTAAGAAGCGTATGGGTAAAAATTGTGTGTGATGTGAGTTTTTTTTTTTGTCTCGTCTGTGCTTGACAGGGTGACCCCCAAACCCGGGTTAGGCTTTGTTTTAGTGCGTAATTATAAAAAATTTTGCCCCCTGTTTCATTTAAAAAGTCCCCTGTTTTTTTTTATGTTTTAATTTACTCCCCTCCCAGTTTTCGGGGACCTACGTGTAAAAAGTATTTTTTTTTAGTGTCGAGGGTTAGTTCATTTTTCTTCCCCTTTTTTACTGTCTATCTCTCTTGGCTCCCCGTTTGTTTGTGTCTTTCCTCTTTAATACTTTTAATGTTTAAAGTTTATGTGGAAAACCACCCTTTTTGTGGGTATTTTGTACATTTGATGTGTAGTTTGTTTTTTATGTTTGTGGTGTAAAGTTTTGTGTGTTTTGTAAGGTACTGGTAAAACTTGCATTCGTGGTTTTTTCTTCCTTCCATTTTTTTTGTCTTTTAAATTTGTGGTGTGTTTGTTGGATTTGTTTTTTTTTTGTGTGTGCTTGAAAAATTTTTCTAAAATAAATTTTGATTCAACATTGTATTTTTGGTGACAAAAATTTTTTAAATTTTTAATTAAAGAATTTATTTATTTTCAAACTTGGGTCGGTAAATTTGCTTGTTAACCTCACAGGGAAAAGGTTGGTTTGGCTGGTCCAGAACTTAAAATTTTGTGGTAAATACTTGGAAAGAAAAGAGAAATCACACTCAAACGATTGACTTAGCCGCTAAAAAAGAAAAAGAACAAAAAGACTTGGCGCTAAAAAGGGAAAAAAAACAAAGAGCTTGGCAGCAAAAAAAAAAAGAAAAAAGAGATTGGAACTCAAGGTTTGGAGGAGAAAGAAAGACTACTCAACTGGTGGGGAGAAAAAAAAGATGGCTGGTGGATAGAGAGGGGAAGAAAGACTGGCTCAGGTAGATGAGAGGAGAAAGACAGGCGGGTGTAGCTAAAGAAGAGAGGATGTACGAAAAAACGAAGACAGGTAGATGCTAAAGAAGAAGAGATGCAGCTAAGGAAAAGGAAAGAAGGCTTGTGCTAAAGAAAAGGGGAGTGTGCTGAAAGAGAAAAAAGAAGCGGTCGATGTAAAGGTTAAAAAGGGGAGCGCTGAAAGAAAGGAAAGACTTTTCTCAATTAGCTAAAGGGAAAAAGAAATAGTCAGAGAGGAAAGAAAGATTGGCTCGTTTAGGGTGTAAAGAACAAGGTGAGAGGGAAATTGATGCGATTGAAATTTGAAAGGAAGAAAAAAACAAAGGGAAAATGGAGAGGGTCGTGTTTCGAAGAATGCTGAACTTGAATTTAGAGGAGAAAGATTTAAATTTTTGCGAGGGTAAAACATGAGCGGGTGATCAAAAAAGGTTCTCGTTGGTCTAAAAAATTTCGTTTTAAACCAAAAAATGCCTTTTTTTTAATAATCAGGTGATTGGACTCATACCTATTTCGTTTTGAAACATTTGCGAGAAAGTGAAAGGGATGAAAAAGGGTTGGGGGATGTTCTTGGGTGTAATTTACAAGGCAGTGGTTGTTTTGTTCATACTCTTGTGCAAGTGGGCCTTTTAATATAAAGAACCAGAAACTTTGCTTGCAAAGTTTCAGTGTACAAAAAATGGTTAAGAGATAGTTTAGAAATTCTAACCGGGAAAAAGAAATTTTTGTGTCTTTTCGCCTCTTTTACCATTTGTTTGATCGTTGGGGGGAACTTTCAGAAATAGATTTGTCTTTAATGTCTCTGTTTGCTTTTTTTGAAAAATTTTGTCTTCTGGAGCAAAGAATTGGAAGTTTTTCTAGTGAACGTAGTTTGAAAAAAATCTGCGAACTCTTTTAAGCGGGGAGCTACCGTTTGGGTCCCAAATAAGTGTATGTCAGGGGGAAAAAGTTGGATTGGGGTGTTACTTTTAATGGAAAAATGTGAAAAAACCCGCAGGGTTTAAAAAGGTTTTTTCCCGTTCCCAAAAATTCCCCTTCCCAAAACCCACAGTTCCAGCCCCCCGTCTCAAAACACAGTTTTTCATCGTGGGGGGGCAGATTTCAGGTTTAGAAGTCGTGTGGTCGCAGGGAAATGGTCGGATTTGTCTGCAGGTTTGTGAGTGTTTTGAAATGGGTGGTTAAAAGGGCATACGGAGGAAGTGCAACATTTCAGGGAAGGTCACGTTTCAATCTCCAAAACAGCACAAAGAAGTTGGGAATGTTTCTTTTGCTTTCAGGATTTTGTGGGTTTCGGGGCTGTGTTCTTCGTTTACTTCAGAGTCTGGTTCCTACCCTTTTGGATGGAAAGTGAATGGCTTTCAGGGGTCGTTCCGTGATTCAGGTGCAACAACTGCAGGTTTGGAGGTCCTTGTTCGCCCGATAGTATGTGGGAAGAGCAGAAAATGGTGATTTTGGTGGGAAAAATGAAGATTTCCCCGTGATCTGTGGGTGGTACATGTTTTTTTTAGGTTCTCTTTGCTTGTCTAGATGGGCCCACGCTCTCTTTTTTTGGGAATGTTTAGGTGTACTCCCATTAAGGTTCATAAAGAATGATAGTCCTCCCATTGCGCTGCTTGGGAAAAAGGGCGCGAAAAAACCGGAACGAAAGGGCAAGGCTGGTTGACTTCCGTGTCGGATTTGTTTTGCCGGGAAATTGATCAGTTTGCGGAAAAGATTTTTCATTGGCAAGTTCCCAAACATGGTTTAGTCTGGAGAGGTATTCAAACAAAACAGAGTTCATGTTTGTTTATGGGAAAAAGTGTTTTTTTTCGTTTATTTTTCCGGGGTCACCTTGTCACGATTGTGGTTCCAGGAAAAGGTTTGACAGAAGGGGCTGTTTACACTATGAGCTTTTCTTGCAGGTCATTGTGGGGGTCGGAAAACTTTGGTAAGTTCGGAAAACGTTTCTGGTGGGCCAGGAGTTGAGAGATGCAAGCTTTTTGCAGGACATGTGAAATTTTTCAAAAATGTTTCAAAAGGGTGTACCCTGATGTTGTTTTCTCGGCCCAAAGGATCGAAAAGCCCCTTTACCGGTAGCATAGCATTGTGGGGCCCCTTTTTCCACCTTCAGAGGACAATCACAGGATTTTTTTGACAGTTGTTGATGTGGTACACGTTTTCCTGAGGCTATTCCGCTCAAGACGATTGATTCGATTACTTAGCGAGGCATTGTTACAGTATTTTTGTCGTCTGGGGTTTTCCGTTGAAAAATTTTGCGATAAAAGGTTTGCAGTTTACTTCAGGAAGTTCAAAGGGTTTTTGAATTACTTTCCATCAAAGGTGAATTTTCTCCCTTTAGCTCAGTCAAATGGGTTTGGTAGAAAGATTGGACTTTTAAGCAATGATAAAAAGATGGTTAAAGGTAATGTCCATGGGCCCGGCAGGTTGCTCCTCTTGTTTTCTTTTCGTAATTCCAAAAAGTTTACAGGGTTTTTCCCTTTTTGGGGTTGTTTGGGCCGGTAGAGGTCCCCTAGATTTTTTGCTGATGCATGGCTGGAAAAAAAAATTGGGGAAGCAAAAGTTTTTTGCGAGTATGTGTGTGATTTGAGAAAAACATAGTGTATGTGCCGATTGCTCATGCTCTGTTGACAAGACGCAAAAGTCAGAAAAGTACCTGACAAACGTTTCGTGTTCGTTTTGTTTCAAATGTCTGACGAAAAACTTGTATTCTTCCTACAACTCGAACAAACTGTTGAAATGGAAAGGTCCCCCAAGATGTAGAAGTATTGCTTTTCTATGCGTTTCTGGGTGGAAAAAAAGGAAAAATTTTTCATCCCAAAAATGCTGAAACTTTCCCAGGCAGAAGGTTTGAATGCTGTTTTGAGGTGAATGGTTTGACCAAACCTTTAGGAAAAATTCCTATACGTTTGTTCCTCAAAGATTTAAGTTGAAACTGCAATAGACTGTGGTTTACGGGCACAAAGGAATGTTCCAGTGAGGGTTTATAGTGTTTTCCTTTAGTGACCTGATGATGAAATTTAGCGAATACCCACTTTGGACCTTCTACTGTGGCGTTCTAGTTTATTCCCCCCGACAAGTTTTCTGGCCCGAAAAGAAAATTTTGACGTTTTTTGCAAGTACGGTCTTTTTGACAAGTAATCCTGGGGGTTGTTCTCTGAATTTGTGCACGACTTAATCTTGGACGGAAAACCATTTTCAGGGAAACGAAAACCCCTTCCTTTTTTTCCCAGGAAACGTTAAAGGGGGTACGAAGTGTTTAATTTGGAGTCATTGAACCGTCCCGTTCTTTTTCCGCTTGTTGTGTTGGTTAAAAAACCAAAGGGTTTCCCCTAGATTTTTGTTGTGTTTTCAGAGAACTTACAAGTTACTGTACGGGGGCTGAACCCTTCTGATCCCGGGAGTTTTTTTCAAGGTTGTTCTTTCTCTTTCTTCACCCAAAATTGATTTAAAGAAAAAGGTTTTGGCAGATTCATGAAGGGAAAATGATAAATAAAAACGCTTTTCAAACCCCCTGTTTTTTCATGGTTAGGAAGCCATTTTTGGTGACACCACACCAGGGGAGCGTTTTTAAATTGGGACACTTTTGAAATTCCGGCACATTCTATTTTCCCCTAAATGGGTGGGCTTTGAAGGTGTGGGAAGGTTTGGCGCGCCCGGTTTGAAACAGGCTTTTTTTCGGTTTTATGTGGTTCGTTGTTTTTTGGGTCGTTGGCATGGTTCCCTTAGCCCCAAGGGGTTGAAATTTTTCTGTTCCCCCCTCCATTACAAAGGGGCGTCTTTCGTTTTGGGGTTTTTTTGGATTCCCCGTTTTTCCACCTTTGGGGCGCTTATGTCCCTTTAGCGTTTTTTTCGGGGGTACAAAAAGGGATTGTTGTTGAGCGCTTAGAAATTGGAAAAGGTTGTCTTCTTTCCCCGGTTTTGGGGGTTTAGAAATTGGGGAAACCATTTGTGGTTCGGTTTTGGATGCCAGTTTTATCGGGATCGGGGGTGTTTTTCAGGGGATAATGATGTTCTTTTCCAGTCGCTTTCGGGTCAAAACTTTTGCCCAAAAAAACTGATCAGTACATCGGAGAGAATGCTTGGCTATTGTGTGGGGGTTACGAAGCTAGGTGATATTCTGGGGAAGGGCATTTGTTCCCGACAGATATCCCCCTTTTTTACCTCCCGTCTTGTGTTTTTTAAATGCAAGGATTATGAGGGCCCCGTATTCGGAGTACGGTTCATGTTACTCCCCTCTCTGGTATGCAAATCTGTTTGAGATTTTCTCAGCCCTTGAGAAAAAGAAATGTGTGTTTTTGGGTTTTTTTTTGGTGTGACCGTGTTTTGCAATTAGTTTGTAGCTATTGTATACTGTTTTACTGTGATTATGTTTCGGTTTTGGATCACGTCAAAGTTTTTATCTCTCAAAAATCAAATTTTGCTTTTTTTTGTATGATGTTGATCCTGGATGAGAAAATTTTAAGGTGTTTTGAAAATTTTTTATGATAAATTTTTAAGGTATGATTTTAAAATAGAATTTTTTTCTTGGGGTATTGTCATTTTGAGATGTGTACCTCGGTTACCCTTTTGGTTAAAGTCGCTTTTGCCTTTTTTTGTAAGGGGGGGGGTACTGTAAGAAAATGTTTTAAATATTTTTTTTAGGTTTTCATTTTTGTGTTTGTATAGAAATAGAGGCATTTATTTATTGCGTGTATAAAGGGACCCAATGGTATAAAAGTTTGATATGGAGCAGAAAGTGTGTCCGTGCAAGGTTTTAGAGGGGAGATGATGGTCTGTGGTTTTTATAAGGGTGAGCTTGAAGTTTGTATGTGTGGCCGGGCATGTTTTTGCTGTTTCTGTGACAGCGAGAGAGGGGGAGCGGCCTGTCTGCTGTGAAGACGAGGAGCTAAGCCTGTGTCCTGGGGGGAGAAGGGCCCCGGGGGTTTTTTAAGATTAGTGTTGTTAAGTTATAATATTTCTTTTTTTCACTTTTTTTTTTTATGTTTTTGAATAATTTACGATGATATGTTTGACAAGTATTGAAAATTATTCTTTCCATTGTTTTTTAAAATTCGAGTGGTTCGAGGCCGGTGAGGGGGCAGCGTTGTTTATATAATAAAAAGTTGTCTTGTTGTTAAAAAAGAATTTGGAAATTTTTTTTAAAAAATTTTTTTTTTAATTTTGGGAATTGCCGAGGGGGGACGGAAGGGAATGGTGGTTGGTTTTTTAGGTGGGGACGAAGTGATAAAATTTTTTTATTGAAGGTTAGGAACGGGATAGTAATGGGGGTGTTCCCGACTTTGTTTTTGAGGGGCCCCGCTCCCACGGGAAAATGAAAAGGTAGGAGCTCCCGCCGTAGACGTTTGAGGGTGCACCGGTGTGAGATGACGATGGCATGCTCCCCTACGGGATGAGAAGCTGGAGGGCTCCTGCCGTAGGCGTTTGGGCTGTACCCCGGGGTGAAACTTACAGAAGGAAGGTCCCGCTACGTTTGGTAGTCGTGGAGCCAACCCGGTTGGGGGCGTTACGTCGTCCCCGGTGAACTTCAGGGGGGAGAGGGGAGAGGAAAAACGTGGGAGAATCTTTCAGGGAGTTAAGCTGAGTGAAAAAAAACCTTTTAAAAAATTTCCCCCTTTTTTTTGCTCTACACCCCGGGTTTTGAGTGTAACATTTTCTAAAATTTAATAAAGAAGGGGTGGATTTATCAAAAGTCAAGCGTTATTCCTGGGGGGAAGAACGGTATGGGAAATAAAAATTGTGTTTTGATGGAGATTTTTTTTTCTGTCTCGTCTGTGTTTACAAGGGGAGGTGAGGAAATTTGGGTGGTCTCCCCCTTCAATCTTTCCCTTCTGAGGGGTAGGGGTGTGTTACACCACCACATCTTTTTTTCTGATGATGGTAGGGCTGTGTCTCACACCACCACATCATTCCTTCTGATGATGGTAGGGCTGTGTCTCACACCACCACATCATTCCCTCTGATGATGGTAGGGCTTGTGTCTCACACCACCACATCATTCCTTCTGATGATGGTGGCTGTGCGTGGTCTCACACCACCACATCATTCCTTCTGATGATGGTAGGGCTGTGCTGTGTGTCTCACACCACCACATCATTCCTTCTGATGATGGTAGGGCTGTGCTGTGTGTTCCACACCACCACATCATTCCTTCTGATGATGGTAGGGCTGTGCTCACACCACCACATCATTCCTTCTGATGATGGTAGGGCTGTGCTGTGTGTCTCACACCACCACATCATTCCTTCTGATGATGGTAGGGCTGTGCTGTGTGTCTCACACCACCACATCATTCCTTCTGATGATGGTAGGGCTGTGCTGCAAGTGTGGGGTATGTCGCATGTTGTGTGCGCGCACATACACACATGCACGTACGCGCACGCTCGTACACACACACACACACACATGCACGTACGCGCACGCTCGTACACACATGCGTGCACACACACACACATACACACATACAGGCGCGCGCACGCATGCACACACACAGTTTCTTACATGAGTTGGCAGATTCATGACATGTTGACCTAATTAGGTCTGAGGCCTATTTGCACCTTTTGACATTGTCAACATCAAAATGCACTCAGAAACTGCCAAATGCACATGAAATTGTCACATTAAAACCCGACCACAGCCTGCCAAATGCACACGACATTGTCAACATTAACCGTTAGCACACTACATTTTTTCAGGACTTCTTTTCTTTGTCCCTGCATTCTTTTTCAAGGAGCAAAAAATCTGAGCACCTGCTTGTTTAAATTGTTATAACTTTGCTAGTATTGTATGTAGAGACTTGATTTTTTGTGTACTAATAAAGGGATAGCTGAGGAATGTTTTCATGTAATGCATTTTGTTCCGCATGCATGCTTTGACATTGAAAAATGAAAAACAAAAGCATATTCGTCATTTCGTCTAAGCTGATGTCTTTCCAACTGCTGATGTATCGAGTGGCATTCAACGTTTCTCCCTCTCTTCTCCTTCACTTGACTGGCGTATCTTCTCCTTCACTTGACTGGCGTATCATCTCCTTCACTTGACTGACGTATCTTCTCCTTCACTTGACTGGTGTATCTTCTCCTTCACTTGACTGGTGTATCTTCTCCTTCACTTGACTGACGTATCTTCTCCTTCACTTGACTGGTGTATCTTCTCCTTCACTTGACTGGTGTATCTTCTCCTTCACTTGACTGACATATCTTCTCCTTCACTTGACTGGCGTATCGATTCGTTTCAGTCAGTAACAAAGCGATAATTTCATCTGGCATAAACAAACCAAACAGTTGTCCCTCAGAAACGCCATCAGGCATCTCCTTGGGACCAGAAACTTTGGTGAAATCAGTGAGCCACGGATGTTGATACTCACTCGGAACATCGTCGTCACGTCACTTGAAAGACTATCAAATCTTCTTTATCATCACTAGCCACCACTTCACCGACAATTTCAGCTTGTATGAAGCCTTCAAACTCATTTTCTGAGTCAGAATCGTATAAAATTTTGTGTAGTAATCTTTCTAATCAGTCTCTGCCATTTTGGTGTTGAGAAAATCACCCCAATCGATGTTTACTTTTCAAAAATTCCCTGTCGCATGTCGAATCGAAGGAAAGCAAATGGTGGATGGCAGAGCAAAGTTTAGCCTTGCTTTGAATGGAAAGTGACCGCATTTCCATGATCAGTAACGGAAGTAGTGTTCATGAACCACAAATTTTGAACGCCCTTCGCTCGGTGACACAGTGCGCCTGCAGATGCAAGGGAAATAATCGGTTCGGCGACACAGTGCATCTACAGGGTGCTAAAGGTTAAAACCCAATCACAGACTGCCCAATGCACATGAAATGAGGGCTGGAAGACTGTTCAATGGAAAGCAACTTGTGAAAAATGGCTTCAACCCAGGAAGCATGAACATGATCATGTTTAAGATTTGGAGCTGCTTATAACGAGTATACTTGGAAGTTGGCGTGGTATGGCATTCTGCTGTTATGAGTTATCTGGGAATTCACCTGCTCTGAGTGAAAGGGAGGGAGTCTTTTTTCATGGGGGGAAATGAGGCAGAGGATAAGGAGGGGTGTGTGTGTGTGTGTGTGGAGGGGAGGGGTGTGGCTGAGGTGGGGTGATGGTGGGGAAGTAAGAGATTACTGGGGGGTTTCCAGTATCCCTATTGGATCCATTCCTATTCCACAGCCTTCCCCACATTCTGGGAACATCAGCCTATCAGCTTCATCACCACTCATGTGCAGCCAGGTAAAACACAATTTACATACAGCCACACACTACCCAGCATGGTTGTTGCTGTGTATTTTTTTTCTCTCACTCACCGAAGCTGGGCTTCATGGGTCTGTCGCTGTTGTCGTAACATCAGGAGCAGTGGGTCGTTCTCAAACTCTCCATCAGACTCCAGTTCAGAATCTGGAAACAAACAAACAAATAAATAAAAACAAAAATCAAGATAATTTTTTCCAGGTCCTTAGGGAGCATTCAGTGAAATGGAATATACAGCAATAACAAACAAAGGCAACGGGTGGGCTCCTAGTACACCTCACGCAATAATCCACACAATATGAAATACAGCACACCACACAGCAATATCAAACAAAGCAAATACAGTACACCTCTCGGCAATAGCAAGACAATGCAACACAGTACACCTCACTGTCAATTCCAAACAAATGCAAAACAGTACAACCTCACTGCAATACAAACAATGCAATACAGTAACACCTCACTGCAATATCAAACCATGCAATGGAGGGGTGTAGTTCAAAGACCATGCTATGACATGAAATGTGTAGATGTGATTGCACATTATTTTGATTAATTATCTTGATTGAAGATCTGTGACCACACAGACCATAACCACAAACATCCGCTGGCCAGACCATAAAGGTAAAAATGAGACCATCTCCACACACTACACCAACACACAACACACACACAACGACACACACACATCACACACACACACACACACCACTCGCACACACCCACACACACACAAACACCCACACACACACACACACACACACACTCACACACACACACGCGCGCGCACACAGAAATATTTACCACCACTGTGTCGTGCTAAGATCTATGTTTAAGCAGGACCAGGAAACTGACAAGGATGCAGTACATACCTTACATAGTAGCTCATATAAAAAAGGGATACATATATATATAAATGAGTGGAGTGTGTGTGTGTGGTGTTTGTGTGTGTGGTGGTGTGTGTGTGTGTGTGTGTGAGCATCAACAACACAACCCTCTGCATGACTGGTTTGACTCCACATTAACACTCCCCATCAAACAAACGAACCCTCTGCATGACTGGTTGTACATCCACATAACACTCCCCATTCAAAACAACCACCCTCGTCATGACAGGTTGTCCTCCACAGTTAGCACTCCTCCCCATCAACAACTCAACCCTCGCGCATGACTGGTTGTACTCCACATTAACACACCCCAATCACACGACAACCCTCTCCATGCTGGTTTGTTACTCCAACAGTTTGCGCACTATCCACCATCAACAACACAAACCTCTGTATGACTGGGTTGATACTCCACAGTAAACCTGCCCAACAACAACACTGTCCACTGTGCAGCTCTACACACCCTAACACACAACTGCAGAGCGTTAAGCTGATGTTCCCCACACCCCAACACTCAATGAAGAGGTTTCAAGCCTGAGTGTTCACACACACACCAACACTCAATGAAGAGGTTAAAGCTGGAGTGGTTCACACACCCCAACACTATTGCAAGAATAGCATGCTGAGTGGTTTCACACACCCCAACACTCAATGAAAAGAGATCATGCTGAGTGGTTTCACAAACACTCCCAACACTAAATGAAGAGGATTCATGCTGAGTGGTTCACACACCCCAACACACAATGAAGAGGTTAAGCTGAGTGGTTTCACTCACCCCACACTCAATGAAGAGGATCATGCGAGTGGTTCACACAACCCCAACACTCAATGCAGAGGTTCAAAGGCTGAGTGGATCATACACAACCCCACACTCAATGAAGAGGTTAAATCCTGAGTGGTTCACACCCCCCAACACTCAATTGAGATATGTTCATGCTGAGTTCAATTACACCCCAACAACTCAATGAAGAGTTCATACTGAGTGTTCACACACCCCAACACTCAATGAAAGGTATCATGCTGAGTGTTCACAAACCCAACACTCAATGAAGATGTTACATGTTGAGTGGTTTCATACACCCCAACACCAAATGAAAAAGTTCATGCTGAGTGGTTCACCTACACCTCCAACGACTTCAATGAAGAGGTTCATGCTGAGTGGTTCACACAAATCACCCCACACACATTGAAGAGGTTCAATGCTGATGGTTCATAAACCCCAAACACTCCAATGAAGAGTTCATGCTGAGTGGTTTTACACACACCCAACACTCATGAAAGAGTTCATGCTGAGTGGTTCATAATACCCCAACACTCAATGAAGAGGGTTTAAGCAGAGTGGATCATACACCCCATCACTCAATGTAAGAGTTATCATGTTGAGAGGTTCATAAACACCCCAACCTCAATGAAGAGGATCATGTTGGGGGGATATGGGTTCATACACCCAACACTCAGTGAAGAGGTTCATGCTGAGTGGTTCACTACACCCCCCAACTCTCAATGAATAGTTCAAGCTGAGTGGTTCATAACCCCAACACTCAGTGAAGGGAGTTCATGCTGAGTGGTTCAAATGCCCCAACACTCAATGAAGAGGTTCATGCTGAGTGTTCATACACCCCAACACTCATGAAGAGTTCATGCTGAGTGGTATCATACACACCCCAACAAACACACATTGAGAGGATCATGCTGAGTGGTACACAACCCCCAACACACAATTAAGAGGTTTTAAAGCAGAGTGGTATCATACAGCACCCAACACTCAATGAAGAGGTCATGCTGAGTGTTCATAACCCCCAACACTCAATGAAAGACCGTTCAAGCTGAGTGTCAACACACCCCAACACTCAATGAAGAGGTCATGCTGAGTGTTTCATACACCCCAACACTCAATGAAGAGGTTAAAGCTGAGTGGTTTATACACACCAACCACTCAATGAAGAGGTTCATGCTGAGTGGGTCATACCCACCCGACACTCAATTGAAGAGGTTCATGCTGATGGTTCATACAACCCCAACACTCAATGAAGAGGTTTTCCATGCTGAGTGGTTTCGTACAACCCCAACACTCAATGAAGAGTACATGCTGATTTTGTTTCACACACCCAACACTCAATGAAGAAGGTTCATGCTGAGTGGTTTCACACCCCCAACACTCCAATGAAGGAGGTTCATGATGAGTGGTACATAAACACCCCAACACTCCATGAAGAGGATAAAGCTGAGTGGTTCACCACACCCCAACACTCATGAAAGGTTTCATGCTGAGTGGTATTATACACCCCAACACTCACTGAAGAGGTTCATGCTGAGTGTATCATACACCCCAACACTCAATGAAGAGTTCATGTTGAGAGGATTATGACATGGTTCACACCATGGAAGGATGTTGGATGTGGAGTACCCACCCCTTAATCCACAGTGAGCATCATGTAATGTCAGCAGAGATGTTGGATGTGGACTAAACCCTTATCACACAGTGTGTATCTTGAATGTCAGCAGAGGAAATGTTGGAGTGTAGTATACCCTTTTCTTTATCACACAGTGTGCATCAAGGAATGTCAGCAGAGGATGTTGGATGTGGCTAACCCTTTAACACACAATGTGGTGATCATGGAAATCCAGCAGAGATGTTGGATGTGGACTAACACCTTTATCACACAGTGTGCATCGTGAATGTCAGCAGAGGATGTTGGATGTGGAGTAACCCTTATCACACAGTGTGTATCATGGAATGTCAGCAGAGGTATGAAGTGAACCGTCTCATCAAAGAAAGAAGAATTCAAGTAACCGAAGGTGGAGATCTACAGACAGGACAGACAGAGAGAAAAAAGGAGAAATGGAAAGAGCCAACGGCAGCATGCTTAACAATGCTCGCCTATGATTGTCCACACCCTCAGGAGACACACACAAGCACCGCATCTATGTTGTCGATAGACAGAAACTCAGCACCCACTTAGAATCAATGGTTCATGACCCTACACAAGACGACATGGGAGATATGTCCAGACGGTAGGATAGGGGAGGGCGAAAAAGGGGGGGGGGTGATTGAAAGAGAGAGGGGAAAAAAATCATAGCCCACTACAGAAGCACTCTCACAGCGTGGTGTTCTGATAACTGACACGTAGCAGACCACAGAGGCCGGAGAAAATCTTACCCAACACCTGAGGTGACACACTGGTCTGTCTTCAAACAAAGTGAATTATATCAATACAGTACAGAACAAAAAAAAAAACAACACACACACACCCACACAGGCAACAACTCTCTCTCCCTCTCTATTCTCACATGCACACAGACAAACTACACACACACACAAACACACACACACCACTCACACACACCACACACACACAACACACACACACACACACACACACACATACACACCCTACACACACACACACACACACTCACTATACACACACAACACACACACACCACACACATGCACATCACACACACACACTCTCACACACACACACACAACTTACACACCATACACACACAAACACAAACCCCTCACCTCACAGTTGTTCTAGTGGAACGATGGGGCCAACCCGAGCAGTGGCAACACACGGCGCCTGCCTTGCATGCTTCCAGCTTTCTCTGAAGTCGCCACTGGAACAGATGTCCTCGCTGAGGCTCTGCTGCGCTTTGCTCGCTCCCCCATTCCCTCCTGTCCTGTCGCTGAGCGGTGTGGGATAGGGTGCGTCATCTCACCTGCAAAGACATGCCATGGCAACGTAACATCAGTGACAGACAGACTCTTCTGGATAGGGGCGCCCATCTCACCTTGCGAAGACATCCATGCAACGTACAGCAGTGACAGACAGACTCTATGGTAAGGGGGCGCCATCTCACCTGCGAAGACATCCATGGCACTCGTACAGCAGTGACAGACAGACATTATTCCTCAGCTGACTGTGACAGGGGAGCGTGTTGTGCCTGCATTTTTTAAAAAAAAGTCTTTTCTTTGTGACACCCTACCAAAACAAATCTGTTGAGATCATAGTGTGTTTCGCATTGTGATCTACTAAGAGTATTTAAGCACTATGGTTTGTGTTCAATTGCGCTTTTGTCCCAGTCACACCTTGTCAATGTCCCCCTTCAAGGACACACATAGCAAAGGACAGTGAGAGTCGTACACTCCAACAGCCAGTGGCATCTGAAAATACATGCACAGCAAAAACACAAGAAGACAAGCTTGCCAGTTTTCACAGCAAAGCAAGCATGGCAATGGTTTTTAATGCAGACAGATTTACACTGTACACTATTCTCACTGTAAAGACAGGCATGGCAATGTAAAACTTGCCAGTTTCACAGCAAAAGAAAGCAAGGCAATGATTTAATGCAGACAAATTTACACTGTACACTATCACACTGAAAGACAGCATGGCAAATGTAAACATAGCGACAGATTACACTGAACACTATTTCTCCCACAGTAAAACAGGCGTGGCAATGTAAAATAGCGACAGATTACATGTACACTATTCTCACTTTAAAGACATGCATGGCAATGTAAAATATCGAAAAGATTTACACTGTACACTAATCTCACTGTAAAGACAGGCAATGGCAATGTTAAACAGAGACAGAATTAACACTATACACAACTTACACTGTAAAGACAGCAGGCAATGTGCTCGAAAGACAAGGGCAGAGACAGATTACAAACACTGTACACTGTTCTCACTGTAAAGACAGGCGTGGAATGTGTAAAATGGAGACAGATTTCATACCAAACATCAATCTCACTATGGATGACAATGCAATGTGAAAAATAGAGACTAATACACACCATACAACCGTTCTCACTGTCCCAAAAAGCTAGTAATTCTTATTGGGGTAAAACAGTGGATACAATAACACCATAACAACCATTCTCACTGTCAAAAAACGCATAGTAAATCAGTAAAACATGACCATATACACCACCCACCATTCTCACTGTGCAAACAGGCATAGTAATCTGTAAAACAGAGACAAATTACAACCATACACCATTCACACTGTGCAAACAGGCATAGTATTCTGTAAACAGTGACCCAATATACACCATAACAAACAAACCATATCTCTAACTGTCAAAACAGGCATGGGGTAATGTGTAAAACAGTGACCAATAATACACCACCACACCCTTCCACAGTGAAAACACTTGCATAGTAAACTGTAAAAACATTGCCAATATACACCATACATACACCATCTCAACTGTCAAAACATGCATGGAAATGTGTAAAACAGTGACAAATATACACCATACACCATTCTCACTGTCAAAACCAGCATAGTAATATCTGTTAAAACAGTGACCAATATACACCATACAACCATTCTCACTGTGAAAACAGTGCATGGTAATCTGTAAAACAGTGACCATAAAACACCATAAACAACCATTCTCACACTGTCAAAAACAGCATATGAATCTTAAAAACAGTGACCAATATACACCACACACCATTCTCACTGTCAACACAGGCATAGAAAACTGTAAAACAGTGACCAATATTCGCCATACACCATTCTCACTGTCAAAAACAGGCTATTAAACTGTAAAACCAGTGACCAATATACACCATACACCATTCTCACTGTCAAAACAGGCATAGTAAAGTGTAAAACAGTGACCAATATACACCATATCAAACCATTCTCACTGTTCCCAAACAGCATAGTAATCTGTAAAACAGTGACCAATATACACCATACAACCATTCTCACAGAGAAAACAGGCATGGTAATGTGTAAAAACAGTGACCAAAAACACCATACACCATTCTCAGTGTCAAAACAGCATGGAAATGTGTACAACAGTGACAATATACACCATACACCATTCTCACTGTCACAACAGGCATGTAATGTGTAAAACAGTGACCAATATACACAAAACAAACCATTCTCACTGTCAAAACAGGCATAGTAATCATAAAACAGTGACTAATATACACACACCACCATCTCACTGTGAAAACAGGCATGGAAATCTGTAAAACAGTGACCAAATACACCCTACAAACACCATTCTCACTGTCAAAACAGGCATGGTAATTTGTAACACATTGACCAAAATACACCACAAACAACACCATTCTCATACTGTGAAAACAGGCATGGTAATCAGTAAAACAGTGACCAATATCACCAAACTCATTCTCCACTACTGACAAAAACAGGCTGGTACTGTGTTAAAACAGTGACCATAAACACCATTCACACTGTGAAGACAGGCATGTAATGTGTAACATATTTTTACAAACTTTCACACTGCAACATCTCGTAATAAAGGACCTACACACAGCACACCCTCCTCAGGTCCTTTGTTTACAGTGGTGTGTCACACGCTCATTCATCACATTCCTCACACTGAGTTTTTCATGCAGCTTAATCCAACTCTTACAGATATGTGTGTTTTTGTTTGTTGTTTGTTTTGGGGTGGGGGGTGGGGGGTTCAAATTTGGTGGGCGTGGCTTACACACCAGCGCACACTGTTCACCCAGAAATGAATGGAGACTAGACTTCCCTATAAAGACTCCAAAGCTTACATAGCACACTGTGTCCTGAAATGAATGTAGACTGACTTCCCTAAAAAACACCATAGCTTACATAGCCCCCTGTCTCGCTGAATGAATGTTGAACTGACTTGCCCTATACAGACTCACACCATAGCTTACATAGCAACACTGACTCCCTGGAAATGAATGAAGACAGACTTCCTTCCCTATAAGACTCCATAGCTAACATAGCACACTTCTCCCAGAAATTAATGTAGACCTGACTCCCTAGAAAGACTCCATAGCTTACATATCACAGTCACCCAGAATGAATTTAGACTTACTACCCAATAAAGACTCCAAGCTTACAAAGCACTACTGTCTCCCTGAAATGAATGTAGACAGACTTCCCTATAAAGACTCCATAGCTTACATAGCACACTGTCACCCTGAAATGAATTGTAGACTGACCTTCCCTATAATGACTCATAGCTTACACAAGCCCACACTGTCTCCCTCCTGAAAATGAATGTAGACTGACTATCCTATAAAGACCCATAGCTTACACAGCACACCTGTCCTCCCTGAAAATGAAAGTAGACTGACTTCCCTATAAAGACCCATAGCTTACCAGCACACGGTATCCCTGAAATGAATGAAAGCCTGACTTCCCCTATAAAACTCCATAGCTTACACAGCACACGTTCTCCCTGTAAATGAATGTAGACTGACTTCCTATAAAGACTCCATAGCTTACATAGCACACTGTCTCCCTGAAATGGAATGTAACTGACTTCCCTATAAGACTCCAAAAGCTTACATAGCAACACTGTCTCCCTGAAATGAATGTAGAACTGACTTCCCTAAAAAGACTCCATAGCTAACATAGCAACACTGTCTCCCGAAATGAATGAAGACTGACTTCCCAATAAAGACTCCATGCTTACATAGCATCACTGTCTCCCTTAAAAGAAATGTAGACTGACTTCCCAAAAAGACTCCAATATCTTACATAGCACAACTGTCTCCCTGAAATGAATGTAGACTGACTTCCTCTAAAGACTTCCATTGCTTACATAGCACACTGTGACTCCCTGAAATGCAAAGACAGACTTCCCTAAAAAGACTCCATTGCATAACATAGCACACTGTGTCCCCAGAAATGAATGTAAACTGACTTCCACCCTATAAAGACTCCATTGCTTACATAGCACACTTGTCTCCCTGAAAATGAATGAAGACTTACTCCCTATAAAGACACCATATGCTTTACCTAGCACCCTGTCTCCTGAAATGAATGTTGACTGACTTCCCTAAAAAAGACTCCACAAGCTTACATAGCACACTGTATTCCCAGAAATGAAATGTAGACGACTTCCTATACAGACTCCATAGCTTACCTAGCGGTGCACACTGTATCCCTGAAATGAATTAGACTGACTTCCCTATAAAGACCTCCATAGCTTACATAGTGGTGCACACTGTCTCCCTGAAATGAAATTATGACTGACTTCCCTATAAACAGACTCCATATCTTACAAGCACTACTGTTCCCTGAATTAATGTAGACTGACTTCCCAAAAAAGACTACCATACTTACATAGCACACTGTCTCCCATAAATGAATGAAACTGACTTCCTTCCCTATAAAACTCCAGGCCTTTGAAGACATGTGTGAAGGCACATCTGGAGCCTGATACTGACAGCAGATATAAACTGTCACCAAATTGCAATGCCCTGCCAACAAGCACACAGAGAGAAATCCGCCAGAGTTGGGGTGGGTGGGGGTTGATTAAAACTCTCATACAAGCTGGTGTGTCTGAAAAGGAATGTGGTGACAACACACCCTCCCCATATCATCCCTTTGATTCCCCCTTCTATTCTGTCTTAAGTATCTTGGGAGTGATTTCGATGAAAGGTGGGGGGGGTGAGGGGGGAGCGGGTGGGTCAGCAAAGTCTAAGCAAAATGTTTTACATTTCGACCACAGCAAACATCTGCTATTATTCTAGCTCCTACAGGCTATGGGAGACCGATGACCGAATACCCATTATCATTATTCCTGCCACAGCTCCTACAGCTACGGAGACTCGATGACCGTATAACCCATTATCATAATCCCAGTCACAGCTCCTACAGGCTACGAACTCAATGACCGTATACCCATTATCATTATCCCAGACATCAGCCTCTACAGCTTACGGAGACTCACTGAACCGTATACCCATTAACATTATCCCAGTCACAGCTCCTACCAGCTACGGAGACTCAATGACCGTATACCCATATCATTATCCCAGTCACAGCTCCAACAGGCTACGGAGACTCCATGACCGTAAACTCCATTATCATTATTCCAGTCCACAGCTCCTACAGGCATGTGAGACACCATGAACCGTATACCCCATTATCATTATTCCAGTCACAGCTCCTACCGGCTACGAGACTCGAGGAGTGCAGCCGAATAGGTATAGGGGACCCATTATCATTATTCCAGTCACAGCTCCTACAGGCTACGGAGACATTCGATGGACCGTAACAACCCATATCCTTATCCCAGTCACAAAAGCCTCCTACAGGCTATGGAGACACGATGACGTATAAACCCGATTATCATTAGTCCGAGTCACCGCACCTACAGGCTAAGGAGACTCCATGACCGTATACACCCATTAACATTATTCCAGTCACAGCTCCTACAGGCTAAGGAGACTCCATGACCGAAAACCCATTATCATTATTTCCCATCACATCACTCCTACAGGGCTACGGAGACACGATACCGTATACCCATTATCATTATCCCAGTCCACATCTCCAACAGGCTACGACACGATGACCGTATACCCAATATCATTATCCCAGTCACATAGCTCCTACCGGCTACGTAGACTCATGACCGTAAACCCCATTATCATTATCCAGACACAGCTCCTACAGCACGGCGACACGATGACCGTTATACCCAATTATCATTATTCCAGACACAGCTCCTACAGGCTACGTGAGACTCGATGAACGTATACCCATTATAATTATTCCAGTCACATCACCCTACAGGCTACGTGAGACTCGATGACCGTTATACCTTTTTTTATCATTAATTCCCAGCACAGCTCCTAACAGGCTACGGAGACTCGATGACAGTATACCCATTATCATTTATTCCAGGTCACAGCTCCTACAGGCACGTGACTCGATGACCGTATAAACCCATTACATTTATTCCATCACAGCTCCTACAGGCTATGAGACTTCGATACCGTGATAACCCATTATCATTATTCCGTCACAGCTCCTACAGGCCAATGGAGACTTCGATGACCTGTATACCCATTATCATTATTCTAGTCCACAGATAACCTTACCAAAATCGGCAGTGGAAAAAAGGATGACAGTAATCCATCATCATTATCACAATCACAGATTAGAGATAACCTAATCACAACTGGCAGTGCACAAAAGATAGACTTATACCAACATCATTTATCCCAGTGACAAGGATAACCATTAATCACAATCTGCAGCAACACAAAGAAAGACAACTTGAATACCCATCACCATTACACAGTGTCACAGACACCACAACACAACGGGCACCACACAAAAGACCGACGTTGTGTATACCCATCGCCATATTCCAGTCACAGATAACTACATCAAACAATCGGCAACCACACACAAAAGACACTGTATACCATCGCCATTACACAGGTCACAGACAACCACATCACAATCGGCACCACACAAAAGACGATCGACTCTAGCGAGGAAGGACTGAAGGCGCACTGCACCCCTCGAGAAAACTGCTGCCGAAACATCCTATTCCTGTGACCCCAGGCCGTCCGTGTCTACCACCGGCCCTGATGACGTCACACACAACCCACACTGCCAGCACTGAAATGGGGTCACAACTGAACATCACTTCCTGTACAACCGTGAGGAAAGAGGTAGGTGGGGGTCAGTCCAATACGAAAGGACAAAAAACACCAAAGTTTAGAATCAAGCGTGGCATGTCAAATTTCAACAAATTAATTACTTAAAACAACAACAACAAAAGGCAATTTCTTTCTTGTTTTTAATCTTAGCAGATAAGAATGTGAAAAAACAAAAATAATACAGTCTGTTAATACACTGCTTTCCAAGGTAACATAAACCATTCATCATTAAAACCTCATCCCTTCTCCCTCCCCCGCCCCAACCCACACTCTTCATCATCTTCCAGCCAGGCGAGCAAAGACCTGAAGAAAGTAAAAGTGAACGTTGTGAGAACCTTTCCTGAAATAATGAGAGTGTCTCATCTTTTTGTGTTGCTGCATTTTCATTCCTTTGTTCTGGGAAAAGGGGAGGGAGAGGGGCAAGGTTGAAGAACCATAGATTTCAAGTCAATTTTGTAGGCATATCCCTCCAACCCTCCCCCGATCCCCCAACACCTGTTCACATCCCTACTACAAAAGGAACAGAAAAATGAAAAAAGGTTCAACATCCAGTCATACCTGTGAAGAACTCGATCATCTTTCTCCTGGAGCTGCTCCGTTGCCAGTCCAGAGCGTCCTTGCTTCACCTCACATTCGTCCATCGTCAGAGTTCCCTGCCCCTGACAGGGTCATCCCCATGACCCCCTTCCTTCTTTAGGGTGGGGAGGTGCTGTTTTGGGGTGGCAGCCTTAATCCAGCCACCAGAAACCTGTCTCTCTGGTTCCGCTCCTGTCTGAGACGCTCCTCTCGGCTCATGGGGTTCCCGTGTGGAAAGCGCACAAAGTACCTGAAACAGACAATGGAAAAATGGGTGTGACTTATCAAGGGGGCTCGTTGGAAAGCGCTCAATGTACCTGAAACAGAACCATGGAAAAAAGTTGTGAATTTATCAAGGGGGGCTCCGTGTGAAACGCTCAATTTTTCCCTGAAACAGACATGAAAAAGGGTTTGATATATCATGGGTGCCCGTGTGGAAAGGAAGCGCTCATGTACCTGAAACAGACATGGAAAAAAGGTGAGATTTTCATGGAGGGCCTCCGTGTGGAAAGCGCTCAATGTACCTGAAACAGACATGGAAAAAAGGGAGTGATTTATCATGGCTCCGTGTGGAAAGCGCTCAATGTACCTGAAACAGACAATGGAAAAAAAGGGTGTGATTTATCATGGTGGCTCCGTGTGGAAAGCGCTCAATGTACCTGAAACAGACAATGGAAAAAAGGGTGTGATTTATCAAGGGGCTCCGTGTGGAAAGCGCTCAATGTACCTGAAACAGACCTTGAAAAAAAGGGTAGTGATTATCATGGGGCACCGTGTGGAAAGCGCTCAAGTTACCTTAAACAGGACATGGAAAAAGGGTGTTATTTTATCAAGGGGCTCCGTGTGGAAAGCGCTCAAATGAACCTGAAACAACATGGAAAAAGGGTGGTGATTTATCATGGGGGCCTTTCCGTGATGGAAATCGCTCACAATGAACCTAAACAGACTTGGAAAAAAAGGTGTTGATTTTATCATGGGGGCCTCCGTGAGGAAACGCTCATGTACCTGAAAACAGACATGGAAAAAAGGGTGGAATTATCATGGGGTGCTCCGAGTGGAAAGTGCTCAATGTACCTGAAAACAGACATGGAAAAAAGGGTGGATTATCATGGGGGCTCCGTTGTAAAGTGCTCAATGAACTGAAACAGACCAGGAAAAAGGGAGTGATTTATCATAGGGGGCTCCGTGTGGAAAGCGCTCAATGTACCTGAATCAGACTTGGAAAAAAGGGTGTGATTTATATGGGGCTCCGTGAGGAAGCGCTCAATTTACCTGAACAGACATGGAAAAAGGGTGGTTATTTATCATGGGGGCTCCGTGAGGAAAACGCTCAATGTACTGAAACAGACATGAAAAAATGGTGTGATTATCATGGGGGCTCCGTGTGGAAATCACATGAACCTGAAACAGACATGGAAAAAGGGTGGTGTTTATCATGGGGTCTCCGAGTGGAAAATGCAATCAATGTACCTGAAACAGACATGGAAAAAAGGGTGTTATTTATATGGGGCTCCGTGTGGAAAGCGCTCAAAGTACCTGAAACAGACATGGAAAAAAGTGTGGGATTTATTCATGGGCTCCGTGTGGAAAGCGCTCATGTACCTGAAACAGACATGAAAAAAGGGTGTGATTAATCAATACTGCTGATACTCTTCAAGAAAAACAAACAAATCAACATGCCCCTGATTTAGTGAAAAAAAAAAAAACACGCAAGGACATGGTAGGGGTTTGGGGCAAAAAAAAAGCTTAGCCCATACAGGATTCAGCAGGTCATGATTCTTTCTTGGGGACATATGACAGAATATATATAGTCCCATGAATAAAACACGCAGCAAAAATGTCTAAAATTTATTTTAAAAAAACAAAAAGCCAGTACGGGGTACTTTTTGTACTATCACATGATTTATTACCAGATTATTTCGTCAACAATATTTGAAAATTTTCTGCATTTCAATTTTTTTTTCAATAGTGGATTTTTTTTTCAGCCGATCACACACACACACACACACACACACATACAGAAAACAGCTTGAAATCATTTATATTCAGAACACACAGACAGACCAAGACAGACAGACAGACAGACGAGACACACACAAGCACACACCACACACATCACACAAAACACCACTCACACACCACACACACAAACACACACTGACAGATCAGCTGAAATCAGTTAATTTTTCAGAGACACAATATAGACACACAGACAGACACACACACATACCACACATAAACACACACACACACACACACACAACACAACACACACACACACACATCACACACACAACACATACCACACACACACACAGATACCTCTGCAGAACCAATCCTTTTGCCTTTCCACAACCCTCCTTCTGTCCAGAGTCCACTACACCTTCCCCCCTTCCATCCCCTGGGAGTAACCGCCGACCCATCTCCACACCTGACCCCATATGACCTACCTTCACCGACATCTTCCTGCGCAGACCGCGGCCAGCTTTCATGATGAAGCTGGTCGCTTCCTGTCGGGGTGGAGGACGATTCCAGATGGAACGTGCGAGAGGTGAAGGTCGGCTGGACATGTTTCCGAACGCGTTTATGGCATGGACTGTGCTGTCTCCACTGGTTTTTTATATCCCCCCCCCCACCCCTGCAGTCAGACATGCAAGACAGTGGAACATGTGTAAAACGCCTTTCACAATGATTAACAACACCGAGGTACAGTCTGAAACATCCCTTCATAAACCAGAACAAGACAAGAGGTACATGTCTGAAACACCCTCACAACACCTGAACAAAAGTGTACATGTCTGAAACACCCTTCACAACACCTTGAATCAAGACATACATGTCTGAAAACAACACCCTTCACGGAACGCCTGAACAAGACATACATGACTGAAACACCCTTCACAACCCTGAACAAAAGACATACATGTCGTGAAACACCGCTTCACAACACCTGAACAAGACAGTGGAACAATCTGAAACCGCCTTCATTCACAACACCTGAAACAAGACATACAAGTCTGAAACAACCCTCACACGCCTGAACAAGACATACATGTCTGAAACAAACACCCTTCACAACACCGAACAAGACATACAGTCTGAAACACCCTTCACAACGCCTGAACTAGACATACATGTCTGAAGCACCCTCACAAAAACACCTGAACCAGACATACATGTCTGAAACATAACCCATCACAACGCCTGAACAAGACATTGGTACTTTGTTCTTGAAACACCCTTCCCACAACACCTGAACAAGACATACAGTACATGAAACACCCTTCACAACGCCTGAAACAAGACATACATGTCTGAAACACCCTTCACAACACCTTAACAAAGACATAGGAACTGTCTGAAACACCCTTCACAACACCTGAACAAGACATACATGTCTGAAACACCCTTCACAACAATCCTGAACAAGACCTACATTCAGAAACACCCTACACAACACCTGAACAAACATACATGTCTGAAACACCCTTCACACCCAGAACAAGACAAACATGTCTGAAAACACCCTTCACAACACCTGAACACGACAGTGGTACATGTCTGAAACACCCTTCACACAACCTGCACAAGACATTGGTACATTTCCTGAAACACCCTTCCCAAACACCTGAAACAAGACAGTGGCACAGCTGAAAACAACACACGCGGGCCTTCACAACACCTGAACCAGCATACAAGTCAGAAACACCCTTCAACAACACCTTGAACAAACAGTGTACATGTCTAAAACATCCCTTCACAACACCTTAACAAGACTACAAGTCTGAAAACACCTTCACAACAACCTGACCAAACAGTGGTACGCTGTCTGAAACACCCTTCACAACACCTGAACAAGACAGACATGTCTGAAACTACCTTCACAACACTGAACAAGACAGTGGTACAAGTCTGAAACACCCTTCACAACACCTGAACAAGACATACATGTCTGAAACACCCTTCACAACACCTGAACAAGAAGTGGCAACATGTCTAAACACCCTTCACTAACACCTGAACAAGATGGTGTTCATTATGAAAAGGTCCCAGGGTCTATAACTGTCGACAACACAACAAGTAGACAACAAGTAGACAATCTTTAATCAACTGTCCGAGGACAGCTGAAATTATCGGGAATTTCTAGCCCAATATGTGAGTTGTGTGTGTGTTGAGAGTCTGGAGTGTGTGGTGAGTGTGTGTGATGTGTGTGAGTGTGTGTGAGAGTGTGTGTTGTGTGTTGTTGTGTGTGTGTGTGTTTGTGGTGTTTGTGTGTGTGGGGAGTAAATGAAACGTGTGTGAGTGCCAGTCTGCGCTCGCAGTGTGCCCTTGAAGAAGGAGAGGGTGGAGGGTGAAAAGACAGCAGGCAGGTTGGGGGAAGGAGGGCAAGGTGTGGGGAAGGAGGGCAGGTGAGGGAAGGAGGAGCAGGTGGGGGAAAGGGCAGGTGGAGGAAGAGGGCGGTGGGGGGAAGGAGGGCATGTGGGGGAAGGAGGGTAGTTGTGGGAAGGGCAGGTGGAGGGAAGGAGGGCAGTAGGGGGAAGGAGGGGCATGGTTAAAGGAAGGAGGGCAGGTGAAGGAAGGAGGTGCAGTGTGGGAAGGAGGGCAGGTGGGGGAAGGAGGTCAGTGGAGGGAAGAGGCAGGTGGAGGGAAGGAGGCAGGTGAGGGAAGGGGGAGGTGGGAAAAAGGAGGGAAGGGTGGAGGGAAGGATGCAGGTGAGGAAGGAGGCAGTGTAGGAAGAATGCAGGTGGAGGGAATGATGGCAGGTGGGGTAAAAGGAGGGCATGTGAGGGAATATGGGCAGGTGGGGGGAAGGAGGACAGGTGGAGGAAGAGGCAGTTAGGGGGGAGGGAGGGCAGGTGGAGGGAAGGAGGGTAGGTGGGAGTAGGGAGGCCAGGTGGAGGGAAGAGGTTAGGTGAGGGAAGGAGGGCAGGAGGAGGGAAGGAGGGAAGGAGGAGGGAAGGAGGGCAGGTGGAGGAGGAGGCCAGGTGGGGAAAAGGCGGGCAGAGGAGGAAGGAGGGCAAGGTGGGGGGGAAGGAGAGGCAGTTGGGTAAGAGGGCAGATGGAGGGAAGAGGGCAGGTGGAGGAAGGAGGGCAGGTGAGGTCAGGAGGGCAGGTGGAGGAAGGAGGCATGTGGAAGGGAAGAGGGCAAGGTGAAAAACTGGCATGGATCAGACAGATGATTTGTCTTAGACTCCATACAACATAGGAGCAACTAGTTCAGACCTATGTTTGTCTTTGACCATAAACATAAGAGCATACGAGTTCAGACAGATGACTTGTCTTGACCATAACATCGCTAGGGAGCATACTGTCTAAAAAAACAAATGATATGCGGAAAATCATTATCATTACACTCACACACACCAACATTCACAAACATAATCTCTCCACCTGGAGAGGACGTTTGCTAGCTGTCGTGCCAGGACTCGTTGAGATGGAGCTGTTCGGTGCTATTAGACGGTGTGTCGCCACCGACTCACGGTTTGATGGCGAGGAGAACCCAACAGGAACTTCCTCTCCGGCACTGGCTCCTAATGTTTGGTGCCGTCACTCTGCATGGGGCTCACGCCACGTAAAGAAATAAACAGACAATGATGGTTCTTCCTCACCCTGTGTTTGAAGTGAGGACTCAGAGCCAGCTGTAAAGAATAACAGGCATGATGATTCTTCCTACTACGTGTTTTGAAGGGGCTCAGTGCCAGCTGTAAATAATACACAGCAAGAAGTTCTTCCTCACCATGTGTTTGAAGTGGGCTCAGTGCCAGCTGTAAAGAATAAACAGGCAATGAGAGTCCTTCCTCACTATTTTTTGAAGTGGGCTCAGCGCCAAGCTGTAAAGAATAAACAGGCAATGATGGTTCTTTCCCACTATGTTTTTGAAGTGGGGCTCATCGCCAGCTGTAAAGAATAACAGGCAATGATGGTCTTCCTCACTATGTGTATTGAATGGGTGAAGTACTTACACAGGTGCCGGTATCAGAAAAGAAAAAACGATTCAGAAGTATATACATGACATGTTTGCGCTCGACTGGGGTGATTGGACTGCAGGGCTAGTATGTGTAATAGGAAAGTGGGGCTCAGGTGCCGAGCTGAAAATAAATACACAGGCAATTATGTTCTTACCTCACTCGTGTTTGAAGAGGGCCTCAGGCCAGCTGTAAAGAATAAACAGCAATCTGAATTCTTCCTCCTAATGTGTATGAGTGGGGCTCAGCGCCCCTGTAAAGAATTAAACAGGCAATGATGGATCTTCCTCACTATGTGTTTGAAGGGACTCAGTTCCAGCTGTAAAGAATAAACAGCAAATGTTGATCTCCTCACTATGGTGTTTTAAGGGACTCGAGGCTAGCTGTAAGAGAAAAAAACAGGCAATGAAAGATTCTTCCTCACTATGTGTATGAAGTGTACTCAGTTCCATCTGTACAGAATAAACAGGCAATGATGATTCTTCCTCACTAAGTGTTTGAAGTGGGCTCAGTGCCTGGGCTGTAAAGAATAAACAGGCAATGATGATTCTTCCTCACTATGTGTTTGAAGTGGGCTCAGTGCCTGGGCTGTAAAGAATAAACAGTGTCACGAGTTTGTCACGAGGCCTACGACGTTTGACCCATCTAGGGTGGCGGAATTACTCATTTATTTATTGTCGTTGCTGTTGTCGTGTATCCGTCCCTTAATGTGGCTTGTGGTGCGGTTGCACCTTGGTGTAGTTCAGCTCAACTTCGGTTTGCTTTCTCTCTCTCTCTCTCTCTCTCTAATTCCACTGCCCGTGCTATTCATCCTGCAGGTTCACGGGTGGCTGGTACCTTTCTCTCGAACTTACTGTCTATCGGCCTCTCGCCTGTCTTTTTACCTGTCGCACGTGCTTCATTTCTTTTAGCTTGAAGTATGCTCACTCTGTGACGTAGCGTGGCATGTTGGCCGCCATCGCTTAGGGAGGTTTTCACTTCACTCGAGCGGAAGATGTCTCTGGGAGCGCCTGCTCCGGTCTGGGTTCTTCACCGTATCGTCGAAGGTACAGTCGGTATCTTCATTTCCTACAGTCGGCCTGTAGGAGAGGGACATCACTTCTTTTTCCGCATCTGCGCTTCTGTCCTCTCGACTGGACAGAGGGCAGAGAGAGTCGTTTGACCCGCCTCTTCGGGGTCACCCACGGGTAGCTGGTAAGCATCAGTTTCGTGGTTTGTTTGTTTTGGTTTGTTGTTGTTAGCCGGCTTATTCTTCTCTTTTGCGCAATTTTCTTTTGTTTTCAAAATTGTAAAAGAAATATTGTTTGAGACCTTTTCTCTGGTTAATTCAATCTTTAACCTGGCCATTCTAAATTATATCCAAAATTCTTTCTCCTGTTTATGCATCTGGTGATGCGGTAGTCGGTGGGGATGGGAGAGAACCTGGTGATTCAGGGTTGGTACTTGCTTGGTCTCGCTCGTCCGCCCCTGTCACATTCGCCGGACTCTTATCCTTCGGCCACCGTCTGTTTGTGTGTGCAAGGGGAACGAGTTTTATGTTCGCGAGCATGCGTACGCATGATTTGTCGTTCAGATGCGTGGTTGGAGATTTGTGTTATTTTTGAAATGTGGCTATAAAGTGTGATAATTATGCCATTGAATTATTATTTGCAAATGTGGTGGCAGTTATAAAGCGATAATTGCTGTGTTGGTTTATTTCCTAAGAAAGGAAAATGTTAAGCATGAGTGAGGGAAGGATGAAGACGATTCATATTTGTTTTATAGCCTGTTAATTTAATGCAGTCTCTTACATGCTTCGTGTGACAAGACTTTAACGAACATGTCTGATTTGATTGGTTTACTGTGCTATGCTCAGGTCTGTGTTGAGCTGGTGTTGTTGGTGTATTTAGTAGACCTCCCCTCGCCCATCATGCGAGTGGCTGTTAGGTTTTAACAGCATGGGTCAGACTGTACTGACGGCGGGGTTCCAGTACCCTTCTTCCTTTCCTCCCTTTCTTCTCTCCTCCCAGCTACGTTTCCCCCCCCCCCCCCCCCCCTCCCGGGGCTTCACCCGGAGTCTGGACTGGTTGGCGCCACGCTCTGGTTGGGGCCACGCTCTGGTGGGGACCGCGGACTGGTTGGTGCCACGTGCTGGTTGAGGCCACGCTCTGGTCGGGACCGCGGACTGGTTGGTGCCACGCGCTGGCTGAGGCCACGCTCTGGTCGGGACCGCGGACTGGTAGAAAAGCCCGCCGGCTTGACTGGCCGGCCCTGATCCCCGTCCAGGACCTCCAGTAACAACGCCACGTTCCCCCCCCCCCCCCCCCCCCCCCCCCCCCCGGGACGCGCTCTTCTGCTTGTGCGTATCAAGGGTGTCGGCCTTGAACGACTTTCTTCAAGAACCGACCCGGTGTGGAGCACCTAGTGCGACAGGGTGCTCCCAGTAGACTTTGGAGAGGCAGGGGTGTGGAGGCACTCCATGGTGTGGAAAGGGATGGATGCTGGAAATGTTTCTTTATAATTGTGTATATGTCATATGTGTTGAAATGCTGTGATTGTGATTGTGTACGTCGTATGGTGAAATGTTTATTTATAATTGTGTATGTTGTGTGTGTTGGAATGCTTGATTGTGATTGTGCATGTTGTGTGTGTTGGAATGCTTGATTGTGATTGTGCATGTTGTGTGTGTTGGAATGCTTATTTATGACTGTGTGTGTTGGTGTGAATAAATGGGGTGTTGTATCGTAATCTTTCTTGTGTGGGCTCTTGCGGGGCGTGTGAGGTCAGTCACTCCCTTCACTCCCATCTAGACCGATCCTGTCAGGGCAGACCTCCAGGGGTCGGTCGTGACAATTGTGGGGGCTCGTCCGGGATGTGAAGGGCTCTGACTGTCTCTCTCGTTTCGCGGAGTACCTGTTTAGTTCTGTCTGTTTTGTATTCATTTAGTTAGTTTGTCGTGTTTGTTTGTGGGTGGTTGGCTGGGTGACTCTAGTGTGAAGGGAGTCTCTTGGTGGCTTGAAGGAACATCCGGTGTGACCGGGGGGTCGAGGCGAGACGAAGGGGAGTCGACCGCGTCCAGACCTCCTTCCGCCGGGTACCTCACGCAGGTACGGCCGTAAGTCTTGCCTTTCTGTTGCCGCTCAGTCTTCCATTCCTGTTTTGTAGTTAGCCAGTTTTTTTTTATTGGGTGATTATTGAGTATAGGTGGGTGTATCAGACGTTAGTGTCACTTTTTCCTTCTCTCCGGATTCCGTCTGCCAGTTTGTTTGTTTGTTTTTTTTCCGGCCAGCCCCACCACACTGTTGCTCGTGCTGTGGAGCGCGGTGTTGCCAGAGTGGGGGCAGCCGGACATAGTTTTTTTTTTTTTTTTTTTTTTCGTGTGAGCCCCACCGCACTGTTGCTCGTGCTGTGGAGCCGGTGTTGCCAGAGTGGGAGCAGCCGAACTTGTCCGCACACACACACACACACACATACACACATATACACACACCCCTAAAATATTGTTTTTTTTTCTAGTGGAATTGTCTTTCCCCTGTATTTGAAAACCGTAGGATATTGTTGTCATGGCGACGTCCGGCGCTGGTGGTATGGCGACGCTGCGTCGAAGAAGAAGGGTATTCAAAATGTTACTGTAGTCCCTACTATTAGTACCAGTACTTCGACTACGGTAACTTCTACTTATTCCAGTGCTGTAGCAGGTAGTCCAGTGAGTACTTTTACTACCTCTTCGCTGGGGGGTCTTCCTGTCGAGACCCCGACTGGCACTTCCGCTCGGAAGCGTCAGAGCATAGCGAAGCAACTGTGGGCTTCTGTTGGGTCGCAGAGACCGAAACCTTCTCCTCTCCAGGCTTCCCCTCGTAAGGAGCATGCCCCAGAAGACTTTCCTTATGGGAAAGTCGAGACCCAAGGGACGGGTCAGACGGGTCATCCTCCCGTGTCAGGAGTGGTGAATCCTTCCCAGGACATCACCTCTGTCCTGATGTTTCTAGAGCAGCAGCGACGAGAGGATGCTTCCAGGCAGGAAGCCCTCCGTAGGAAGAGCTAGATAGGCAGGAGGCTCAGCGTAGGGAAGAGCGCAGAGAGGAGACTGCTAGACAGGAGGCCCTCCGTAGGGAAGAGGCTGCTAGGCAGGAAACTCTGCGAAGGGAAGAGGCTGCTCAGCGTAGGAAAGTTGGATAGATGGAGGCTCTGCGCCGAGAGGAGACTGACAGACAGGAGATTCTGCATAGGGAAGAGGCTATGCTGCGCAGAGAAGAGGCTACCCGACAGGAGGCCCTTCGTAAAAGAAGAGGCTGCCAGACAGGAGGCCCAGCGAGGAAGAGGCTGCTCTGCGCAGAGAGGAGGCTGCCAGACAAGAGGCTCAGCGTGGGGAAGAGGCTGCCCTCCCGTAGGGAAGAACTAGACAGGTTGGAGGCTCTGCGTAGGGAGGAGATGGAACAACTTCTTTCGCGGTCTCCCGCATCTGTAAAGCAGGGGTTAATCACCAGGCAAGTGATAGAGTTAGAGGCCCAAAGTTAAAGCTTCCAGAGTTCAGACCTAGGGGAGGACATTGATATGTTCCTAGAGCATTTTGACAAGGTTGCTAGTTCATACCAATTGCCCTGAGGAAAAAAAGGCTATGCACCTTTTTTTTCCGGTTTAAATCTGGTGCTGCAAGGGAGTGAGTCCTCACTCTAAATGAAGGCGCGTCTTATGCAGACATGCAGTTGGCTCTGCGAAAGCGTTTCCACCTTACCCCAGAGACGTACAGGAGGAAGTTCAGGTCCATGAAGAAGAAAAACGACGAGACCTTCGTGCATTTGGTGATAGCTGCGCAAAACGCAGGGTACTGGCGTCAGTTGGCTAAGTTGGAGCTGGAGGATCTGACCCTTTCATTGAACAGCTCACCAACACTGTGTCCCCAGAGTTTGAGATCCGGTAGGCGAGACGCACCTCAGGATTTCGCGGCTGCGATTCATACCGCTGAGGTGTTTGCTGAAGCTCGCAGGGCTTATGGGCATCGCCCAGATACGGAGGGAAGCCCTCCCACAGGATTTAGGGGCAATAAGACGCCGACAAACTGCTAGCGGGGTGAACAAAGCAGGCAGTTCATCGGGGATTTCAGCGCCCCACTGTGTTTTCTTTGTGGTCGTCCTGGCCACATTAGGAAAGATTGTCCTAAAGCCGCTGGTAGTCGGGGCTAGTCCTTTCCAACGTCCTCGTGCCTCGGCTAACGTGGGTTTCCATCCCAGCTTTCTGGTGATTCAGAGTGCCCAGTTTTTCTCTCTGTTTTTGGGTTTTCCCCTCCTTGGTCGACACCATCGGGGATTCGGAGCATCACGATCTTTGTGGATAAGAATTTGGTTTCCCCTGAGGCCCAGCGGGGCGCTAGTTATGATGTGTGCGGGTTGGAGGCTGGTTTTAACCTCCACCCGTCCTTCTGTACTTATTCCTATCTCCACCCCCTACTTCTGTGGGAAGTATGGGCCATCGCGGTGGAGCGACCTATGTATTTCCCTTCTCATAGGGAATACTGTCACCTTTGCTGACGGACGCAGTCAGTCTGTGTCTACGGATTCTGCCCGTACAGCGTGTGTGGGAGTTACCACACGCGCCAAAGCTAAAAGCAGGAACAGGAATTGCGTCCCGTTCTCCAGCCGATCTCTGACGAGGTTCTGGCCGGGGCCCGATCCTGCTACCATGGTCCGTCTTCAGGCCAGGGACTTGGATGTCCAACGCCTGCGACAACGGGTAGGTCGTCCTGCTCAGTCTGCCCGACACGCCAAGGTGAGCTTCAAGCTCCACAAGGGGATCCTCTTTAGGGTTTTCACTCAGGCAGATCGTGTGGCCAAGCAGCTTGTTGTTCCCCAAAGCTTGAGAGAGTCGTTCTCCGGCAGGCCCACGATTCCCCCATGGCCAGGTCATATGGGCTCCAAGCGGACTCTCGAGCGGTAAGACAGGACTTCTTTTGGCCAGGGATGAACCGCAGGTTTTGGCAGTACTGCCGCAGTTTCGATGTCTGCCAACGGACAACGCCTAAGGGTCGCTTGAAGCGTGTTTTCCCCTTGGGTCAGTGCCACGGGTTGGGAGGCATTCAGCAAGGTTGGGGTCGACCTGGTGGGACCCATAATCCTCCAACCGATCGCGGTCACCGCTACACTTCGGTGGGGGTAGAATCTGCGAGTCGATACCCCGAGGCTGTCCCGCTTAGGACATCGATGCCCCTACTGTTGCTGAATCTCTCAGGCAGATTGGACCGCACTGGCGTGCCCAAAAAGAAGTACGGCCGGAAGTTTGTACTGGAGAGCGATCATCATCCTCTCCAGTGCTTGGACCGGATCCGGCCAGTTCATCGTCGACTCATGAGTTAGGCAGTGGAACTGCAGAGTCATGCGTTCACTTTCCGTCATATCAAGGGTTCCTGTAATACGGATGCTGACTATCTTAGCCGAGCTCCGTAGTCAGCACCTTGGAAAATCAGTCAGAGGGACACTTCCCCTCAACCAGGGTTATATCCCCTTTTTGGTCTCTGTATCAGGTGTAGTGACAGTTTTCACTTCAGTGATGTTAACGGTAGTGAATCACCAATGGTTCGGATTGTTTACTTTCATGGTTGGAAGGTTCGCTTAGTTGTTTGATAAATGTAGTATTATGTATTTCTCGGTGTGATTCTATTGTAGAATGTTTGTATTGGATTCCTCGTACTCTGTCGAGCACAGAGAGTTGGGTTCGGTCCCATTGTTGTGAATTTGCACATGCGTCAAGGTTCAAAGGAAACACTGTATCTCAGAGAAACAGATGCTTTTAGAAGGGGGTTTGTCACGAGTTTGTCACGAGGCCTACGACTTTGACCCATCTAGGGTGGCGGAATTACTCATTTATTTATTGTCGTTTGCTGTTGTCGTGTATCCGTCCCTTAATGTGGGTTTGTGGTGGGGGTTGCACCTTTGTGTAGTTCAGCTCAACTTCGGTTTGCTTTCCCCTCTCTCTCTCTAATTCCACTGCCCCTGCAATTCATCCTGTAGGTTCACGGGTGGCTGGTACCTTTTCCCCGAACTTGCTGTCTATCGGCCTCTCGCTTGTCTTTTACCTGTCGCACGTGCTTCATTTCTTTTAGTTTGAGGTATGCTCACTCTGTGAAAGTAGGTGGCATGTTGGCCGCCATCGCTGAGGGAGGTTAGCTCTTGAAATCGAGCGGAAGATGTCTCTGGGAGCGCCTTCTCCGGTCTTGGTTCTTCACCGTATCATCGAAGGTACAGTCGGGATCTTCAATTCCTACAGTCGGCCTGTAGGAGAGGGACATCACTTCTTCTTTTTCCACATCTGCGCTTCTGTCCTCTCGACTGGACAGAGGGCAGAGAGAGTCGTTTGACCCGCCTCTTCGGGGTCACCCACGGGTAGCTGGTAAGCATCAGTTTCGTGTTTGTTTGTTTTGGTTTGTTGTTGTTAGCCGGCTTATTCTTTCTCTTTGCGCAATTTTCTTTCGTTTTCGAAATTGTAAGAGAAATATTGTGTGAGACCTTTTCTCTGGTTATTCAATCTTTAACCTGGCCATTCTAAATTATTTCCAAAATTCTTTCTCCTGTTTATGCATCTGGTGATGCGGTAGTCGGTGGGATGGGAGAAGAACCTGGTGATTCAGGTTGGTACTTGCTTGGTCTCGCTCGTCCGCCCCTGTCACATTCGCCGGACTCTTATTCTTCGGCCACCGTCTGTTTGTGTGTGCAAGGAGAACGAGTTTTATGTTCGCGAGTGTGCGTACGCATGATTTGTCGTTCGGATGCGTGGTTGGAGATTTGTGTTATTTTGAAATGTGGCTATAAAATGTGACAATTATGCCATTGAATTATTATTTGCAAATGTGGTGCAGCTATAAAGCGATGGTCGCTGTGTTGATTCATTTCCTAAGAAAGGAAAATGTTTAAACGTGAGTGAGAGAAGGGTGAAATAATTCATATTTGTTTTATAGCCTGTTATTTAATGCAGTCTTTTACCTGCTTCGTGTGAGAAGACCTTAACGAACATTCTTGATTGATTGGTTTACTGTGTTATGCTCAGGTCTGTGTTGAGCTAGGTGTTGTTGTGTATTTAGTAGACCTCCCCTCGCCCATCATGCGAGTGGCTGTTAGGATTTAACAGCAAGGGTCAGACTGTACTGACGGCGGGGTTCCCAGTACCCTTCTTCCTTCCTTCTTCCTTCCCTCCCTTTCTTCTCTCCTCCCAGCTACGTTTTCCCCCCCCCCCCCCCCCCCCCTCCCGGGGCTTCACCCGGAGTCTGGACTGGTTGGTGCCACGTGCTGGTTGAGGCCACGCTCTGGCTGGGACCGCGGACTGGATGGTGCCACGTGCTGGTCGAGGCCACGCTCTGGCTGGGACCGCGGACTGGATGGTGCCACGTGCTGGTTGAGGCCACGCTCTGGCTGGGACCGCGGACTGGATGGTGCCACGTGCTGTCGAGGCCACGCTCTGGCTGGGACCGCGGACTGGATGGTGCCACGTGCTGGTTGAGGCCACGCTCTGGCTGGGACCGCGGACTGGATGGTGCCACGCGCTGGTTGAGGCCACGCTCTGGTCAGGACCGCGGACTGGTAGAAAAGCCCGCCGGCTTGACTGGCCGGCCCTGATCCCCGTCCAGGACCTCCAGTAACAACGCCACGTTTCCCCCCCCCCCCCCCCCACCCCCCCGGGACGCGCTCTTCACTGCCTGCTTGTGTGTCGAGGGTGTCGGCTTTGAGCGACTCCCTTCAAGAACCGACCCGGTTCGGAGCACCTAGTGCGACAGGGTGCTCCCAGTAGACTTGACAGAGCAGGGGTGTGGAGGCACTCCATGGTGTGGAAAGGGATGGATGCTGGAAATGTTTATTTATAATTGTGCATATGTTATATGTGATGAGATGTTGGGTTGTGATTGTGTACGTCGTATGGTGAAATGCTTGATTGTGATTGTGCATGTTTTGTGTGTTGGAATGTTTGATTTTGATAGTGCATGGTGCGTGTGTTGAAATATTTATTTGCGATTGTGTGTGTTGTGAATAAATGGGGTGTTGTATCGTAATCTTTATGTGTGGTCTCTTGCGGGCGTGTGAGGTCAGTCACTCCCTTCACTCCCACCTAGACCGATCCTGTCAGGGCAGACCTCCAGGGGTCGGTCGTGACAGTGTGTGTGTGTGTGTGTGTGTGTGTGTGTGTGTGTGTGTGTGTGTGTGTGTGTGTGTGTGTGTGTGTGTGTGTGTGTGGTGTGTGTGTGTGTGTGTGTGTGTGTGTGTGTGTGTGTGTTGTGGTGTGTGTGTGGTGTGGGGGGGGGGGGGAGGGCGGTGTTTGTGTGTGTGTGTGTTGTGTGTGTGTGTGTGTGGGGGGAGGGCGGTGTTGTGTGTGTGTGTGTGTGTGTGTGTGTGTGGTGTGGTGTGTGTGTGGGTGTGTGGTGTTGTGTGTGTGTGTGGTGTGTGTGTGTGTGTGTGTGTGTGTGTGTGTGTGTGTGTGTGTGTGTGTGTGTGTAAATGTTACTGGCACTGTCCTCAATCACCAGGTGAGAAACGAAGCGACCCAGTGTGTCACAGGCCTGCCGGCGTGTCACTGACCGACATGTGTTGACAGTGTCCAGCACTCGTCCCCACATCAACTCCACATTGTTTCGTACTTCACACACACACACACACACACACACACACACACACACACACACAACACAGACACACACACACACACACACACACACACACGTACGCACGCACGCACGCACACACATACACACACACACGAGCGCACGCACACACACACACACACACACACACACACACACACACATACACACACACACACACACACACACACACACACACACACACACACACACCACACACACACGCACGCACGCACGCACGGGCGCACGCACGCACGCACACACACACACACACACACACACACACACACACACACACACACACACACACACACACACACACACACACTGAAACCCATTCCTCCTTAGATTAACGCGTAGTTGTACTGACATTTAAGAAAACATCACAAAAAGAATGTCAACATCTTTAAATTAAAAAAAAAAGGAATATATTTCAATCACACACACACACACACACACACACACACACACACACACACACACACACACACACACACATGGAGAGAAAAAAAAATGATGCAATAATCATCAGAAAAAAGCACCGTCTCGAGTCTTTCATTCCCCTAAAGTATAATCCCTCCTTGACAAACAGCACCAGCACTTCGATTGAAGCGAGCCTTTAACGTGTTGGGAGTTAGTGTGTCAGCCATTTACACTACGATTGAAGCGAGCCTTTAACGTGTTGGGAGTTAGTGTGTCAGCCATTTACACTACGATTGAAGCGAGCCTTTAACGTGTTGGGAGTTAGTGTGTCACCCATTTACACTACGATTAGTGTGTCCGCCATTTACACTACGATTGAAGCGAGCCTTTAACGTGTTGGGAGTTAGTGTGTCAGCCATTTACACTACGATTAAAGCGAGCCTTTAACGTGTTGGGAGTTAGTGTGTCAGCCATTTACACTACGATTGAAGCGAGCCTTTAACGTGTTGGGAGTTAGTGTGTCAGCCATTTACACTACGATTAGTGTGTCAGCCATTTACACTACGATTAGTGTGTCAGCCATTTTACACTGTAAACGATTGAAACGAGCCTTTAACGTGTTGGGAGTTAGTGTGTCAGCCATTTACACTACGATTGAAGCGAGCCT